>JAMKQA010025876.1:0-17190 GCA_024699735.1 Posidonia australis
CACAGTGGTTGGGAGAACTTTAAACTCGCTATAGGTCTCGGGTTCGAATCCTGGGACATGCATAAAAATTCACTTAAACCGATAACAAAAAAAAAAAACAAAAAAAAACAAATAGCATACATGTATACCCCGAATCTTAAGGCCTTTATTTATTTATTTTTCGCCATGGATTAGAATATGTTATGCCACTTTGGACAGTGGCCGAACGTGGAACATTTCTGTCCGTCCCCATTGCAAAAGAATTCTCATACACGATCTACTCGGATATCATTCTCTTCGAACCCTATACTCCTCCTTTATTCCCTAACAACTCACTCATCATCCGAAATTAGCAAACCATGGATGCATTTGATTATGGACACAAACATTTTGTCAGCATCAGACGCAAGGAGAAGTAAGGTCTTTCTTGTTTCTCACAGCATAAATTTCTAAATTATTTTTTTTAATATAAAAAATATTATATTTTTTACTTAAGAATGAATAAAAGTAGAGTTATGATCACTATCAAACACAACTCATAATTCTTCAACCTTTTTAATTTTCTTCAATCTTTTTTATTTTCTTTTTTGAATATGTAATGTCATTCTATCAAATCCCATGTTAAAGTTGGTCGAACACTCTACGTGAGTTCGAACCCGAATTATTCAATCTTCTTCATATGCTAATGACGTGACGTGACGTTTTGTGTGATCAGCAAAAATAGCAAGTGGTGGGCCCTTTACACTTTGGGTGTAGGAGTAAAATCGTAATTCAGCACAAGCATGGTAAAGAGAGAAGAAGGCGACTACTGTCGCAACTCGCAAAACAAGCGCGCTCCCAAACCCCCACCATCGTTTCATCCCTCCCTCCGCCTTCAACACCTCCACCTCTGCTTCCCATTGCCATCGTGACCGAACTTCGTGTTGGAATCGTCGCCGTGGGAGCTGTCCGTGTTGTCTTTTGTTGTTGTTGCTCTTGTTGTTCTTTTTTCCAGGGTGCTGGTGATGGCGGTGGAGTACCATTGCTGCGAGCCCAACTTCTTCATACATATAATGATCATCGTCCTGCTGGTGGTGTTCGCCGGGCTGATGTCGGGGCTCACGCTGGGGTTGATGTCGATGAGCCTTGTCGATCTTGAAGTCCTTGCCAAGTCCGGGATGCCCAGGGATCGGAAGCATGCTGGTAGCCTCTTCTCTCTCTCTCTCTCTCTGGTTTTATTTGTATGTTGTTTTGTGTTTTCTGATATACCGTGATATAAAGTTGCAAACTTGCAATTCCCGCTAGCCAATTTTGTTGTTTTATTTGTGTTGGCGCCGAAAATTCCCAGGTCGTGTCACGTGTGTTGGATGAGAATGAGATATTTTTTTTTTTTAGAAGTTTCTCCTTTGCGATTTCCACCGCCAACTGATGTATTTTTTCCGTTTTCTTTTTATTGTAAAAGTTGCGGCCTTGCTGGTTAAGTTTGGACTAACGGTTGTAGCTTTGCTTCTTCTTCTTTTGGCACCTTCTACTGCTTAAAGAATTGAGCATTGCATGCAGAGAGCCAGAAATGGTTGTTAAATAGTGTTCATATTGTGTTCCACCAACTAAATCGTCAACTTGCAAGTAAATGAAGTTTTTGATGGAACAGGATGACTTTTTAATTATGTGATTCGTTTTGACTTTTGACAGCAAGAATACTGCCAGTCGTGAAAGAGCAGCATTTATTGCTTGTCACACTTCTGTTGTGCAATGCTGCAGCAATGGAGGTTAGTTGTTGGAAATATTACATGTGAAAATTGGAATTATATGCAAATATGATCTGAAATTCTACAGTATTTTCTAGGCACTCCCTATTTTTCTCGACAGTTTGGTTACCGCATGGGGTGCTATATTGTTATCAGTAACTTTGATACTCATGTTTGGAGAGGTCAGGACTTGCTTATTACTTCATCATAAGAGTATGCTTATTGCAAATATTCATTCATTGTTACTCCTTCATAAAGAATGCATCAAAATTGCATATGCAGATAATACCACAATCAGTTTGTTCGCATATGTAGTTAATCAATTTTTGTGTATTGACCAGTTTTCTAATGGGATTGCATATGCAGATAATACCACAATCAGTTTGTTCGCGATATGGTTTAGCAATAGGAGCTGCAGTTGCTCCAATGGTCCGGGTACTTGTTTGGATATGCTATCCTATAGCCTACCCAATTAGCAAGGTACTGTTTTTTGCATCTAGCTGTATTATTTGCAATTTTCATCGAAGTCTTTCTTTAGCATGTGACAATTTTTTCTTTTTTCCTTTTTTTAACAAAAAAACTATTGAACTTTCTTTTTATCTGACACCTCTTCTTGTGTGATATCAGTTACTTGATTTTTTACTGGGGCATGGACACACTGCTCTTTTTGGGAGAGCTGAGCTAAAAACGCTCGTTAATTTGCATGGCAATGAGGTTTGTCATTTAATTCTTTCTTCTTCTTTTTTCATTAAATCTTTTACATGCTTTAAGCATTATGTTCACTGCTGTTCTACACATCTATGTCAACTTCCATTGTGAATCCTATTTGAAGTCAAATATGGTGAACTCTCAGGTGTTTTTGCTTTTCCTTAACCTCATAGACCTATCTTTGTTGGACCTAAACTTCTTTTGCTAATTGAACTAAGCATTATATTTAATATCACTAAGCCCATCCAATTAGCCTAGGATAGAAGATATGAAAGGTTTATGTCTAATGAATTGTAAAATTAGCATAATATTGTAACAATTACTATGAACTCAAAAAACTCTTTTCGACCTCTTTTATTTTTTGGTGTTGTGATGTTTTATAGGGATTCAGTGGATTCAGTGGTACCTGTTGATAACATAAATTTCACCATGAAAAAAAGCCTTTTGATTTCCTTTAAGTGGTATAAATGAGTTTGTGTTTGCTATCTTTTGATAATATTGTTTCTACAAAAGAAAATTTTTCTTATTTATTTTGCAGTTTTGTTGTCAACGAGACTGATCAACTTTGAAAAGAAAAACTAAATAACTTTAAGGTTGTTATAGTAAATGGATACTTACATGAATCTTTGTGTTATCAATTTGTTAGGTTCCTTATAGGTTAAGTATGTATTCTGTTATATATAGGAGATTGTAATCTTTGATTATAATACATGATTCTCTTTTCACTTAACATGGTACCAGAGTAAGGTTGAGAAAACTTAGCCGCCACCCTCCCACGTGCTACTTGTCACCGTTGCTACTGGAGTACTATAGCAATCACTTGAGCATTGTCGGAAAATATTGTAGAACCGTCGAAGATACTTTAACGGCCCACCAGAATCACTGTAGTAGTCATTAAAAATGCTACAGTAGATTCCATTAAACCCCATAGGCTCTATCTTATCATCGTCAGCCACTGCAAGGCTTAGATCTGGGCTTTCTAATCGTCATCGGGCCTTAATCTGGGCTTCTACACTGCTGATAGGCCTTTTCATGGCCTCCTCTTTTATGTAACAAACGTCCAGGCCTTGTATGAATTGATTTATGGTTGTATATGCTATTTCAACCCTTAGATTGTGTGTAGATCCCTCTCGTGGTCCTACCTAGGATTATTGTAGTCTTATATTCTGTATTTGTGGGTTGATGTTGTGTGATTGTTTATGCTATTGCCTTATGGTCACCGTGATTAGTTACTGTTGTTTCTTACTTGCCTTGTGTTACTTCCTTATTGTCAACGTAATTGACTATTGCTGTTTTCTACCTATCTTATGCTGTTACATTATGGTCAACGTGATTGATTACTGTTGTTTCTTACTTGTATTGTGCTACTGCCTTATGGTCAACATGATTAACTACTGTTGTTTTCTATCTATCATGTGTAATTGTCTTATGACCAACATGATTGACTATGGTTATTATCTTCCTCCCTGCCTTATAGCTAACATAATTAGCTATGGTTGTTGTCTGTTTGTCTGTTGCAGCTACTACTATTACAACATCTACTACTGCTACTACTACTTTCATTACTTTAAAGTTATGTAGTTCTTTGTCAATAACACAAAGAATCATTATGTAACAAGCTGTATATGTTTGATATTAGAACTTGAGGGAGAGTGTTAGAGTAAATAGATCCTTACATGGATCTTCATGTTATCCATTTATTAAGTTTCTTATACGTTAAGTAGGTGTTCTTATATATATAGGAGATTCGTTTATTATGATCATAATACATGATTTTCTTTCTACTTAACAAAGGTCCTATTTTAAATCCTGATACAACAAACAAATTGAGAAAATATATTCAATTGTATCTAAAATGACTGAATTTTAAGCAAAAATGTTAGATATATCTGGGTATATGGATATTTATCTCAGCAGTTCTCACGCTGTTAGGTATTCACTTATGTGGGTATGCAGAAATCCATTTATATGGAGAGACTAGGTGAGTAGTACATAGATGGATAGCGATATACTGACATAGAAACATACTCAAAAGCATTGTTACTGCCTGTTAGTTTCGTCAATCCCTATTGTTGTTCTTATCTATGTTATTTCTGACAAATATGAGAAAACTAAGCCCTTCACTCTGCATCATTGCTCATTATTTGTTTTTTTCCCCCTTAAACTAGCAGTGAATTCTCTAGGTTTAGGGTTTTTTTCCCGGCAAATTGTTTTGTGCCCCTACATTCTCACTTGCAAACAGGCTGGGAAAGGTGGTGAACTCACACATGATGAAACAACTATCATTGCCGGAGCACTGGAGCTTACAGAGAAAAAAGCCAAAGATGCAATGACTCCTATATCAGCAACTTTTGCAATTAATATAAATGCAAACATTGACAGGTAGGTCACCCCAGGCTGATCATACATACATACTAATGTCCAATAGTTACTTAGTTGTGGTGAATACATTGTTCTGTTGTTGGTTTTACAGTGATTTAATGAAGATGATTCTGGATAAAGGACATAGTAGGGTACCAGTATATTATGAACAACCTACAAATATAATTGGCTTGATCTTGGTAAATATTTATGATCTTTTATTGTAGCTTCCTTAGTAATGGTTTTGGTAAATGTATACTTCTTATGTTTCCCTGAAATTCTGTTGTAAACTTGTAGGTAAAGAATTTACTGAGCATACACCCTGCAGATGGTATTCCTGTGAAGAATGTCACTATTCGGAAGATTCCAAGGTAGGCTTGGGTAGCATTATAACCCTTTGGAAAGTTTGATTTTTCCCCAATTTAATATATATAGTTTTAATAATGGTGTACTTTCCATGATTGCTAATGTAGTAAATGTACATATTTTAGCTCACTTTATCTCTCGACCATTTTCCTTGACAATTGCAAATTTTTAGCTGAGTTAGTGGACAGGTACAAGGTTTTTATACTTTACTTGAAGTTCTCTTCTCTATAAAGGGATTATCTTTTGGGCTACAATACACAAATGGCCTGGATGGATGGTATCAAGGGAAAAACTTGATGAACATGCATCGTGTTCCAAACCGTTAAGTCACGTCTTACAGCAATGCATTGCAAATATGTTATGCCTGTTGGCCTCACATAAAGTCTTTTCTGGACTGGGATTTTTCTTTTTTTGACTTTGTTATTCAGGACTTTATGGTAGTTTCTAGTTTATATAATAATTATTGATCAAAGTAATGTCAATGTTGGCACTAGAATGGCTATTTCTAATGTTGTGTTGGTAGGTGCTCCTCCATTTGTGATTCTATTATTGCTAAACTCTGTTCAACACTGGAAAACAATACAAGTCTTTTTCTGGCCTGGGATTTTTTGTAACCTTGTAATTCAGGATTTTATGGTAGTTTCTACTTCTAGTTTATATAATAATTATCAGTCAAAGAAATATCAGTGTTAGCTCTGCCATGGATATTTCTAGTGTTACCCTGGTAGACACTCATCCACTCAAATACTCAATCCTATTATCCTACTATTTCTTAACTTTGTTTAACACTTGAAAACAGTTTGTTGTTTTCCAGTACGTTCACAGAGATGCAGCAAGTTATTCAAGGATTCCTATGTGATACTCTTAAAGACATATTTGGAGCCTTTTAGGTTCTAATGTTCTTGCAAAAGTTGATTTTCATTGAATGTTTTTTATCCATGTGTTATCTTGGATAATACCAGAACTTGGGGAGGTCTTCCAATGTAAGTGTTACACTCTCGTATGGTTCGAAACACATTTCTTTCACTTTTGATGGGTGAGCTTCAGTTAGACCACGATGCTATCATCAACTTCAAACTAATAAAAAATATCAATACTAAGTGGCCATTTATACATATTTTATATTAAAGATGTGGTATTTTTAATCTAATCTTATTTTACCTGTCTTGCTAGATTGCCGGAAAATATGCCTTTGTATGACATCTTGAATGAGTTTCAGAAAGGGCACAGTCACATGGCTGTTGTTGTAAAGCAAAGTGTCCAAGCAGCGCAGGCAGGAATAAACACTGGTGGGGGTAAGCTTTGATTAGCGAGAAAAAGTCTGTTCTGTTTCGAATCTGTGCGTACACAAGTTACCAATTGGAATGCTGTAAACTGATAAGCAGCATTTTATTTGTATACTTAAGTATTATCATGTTTTTTAAGTGCACTTTGAATATACAGATGTGAGGCTTGACATTGATGGTGAGAAGCCTAGTGAAAAAAGTTTAAAGAGTAGCAGATCCCTAAGTAAGTTCAAAAGCTTCCCTGGAAGACAAAATTCAAGCAGGGGATCAAGGAGTAGAAAATGGGCTAAAGACGCTTCGACTGATGTCCTGCAGATCAGTGAAAACCCACCAAAGCTGAATGAAGAAGAAGAAGCTATTGGGATCTTAACGATGGAAGATGTCATTGAGGAGCTATTGCAAGTAAAGCAATGGATTTTGTTTGAAAGTTCATGTGCAGATTTTCCTAATAAAATTCTTCCGTGTTGATACTGACCCTTTTTTTGTGCATGCAGGAAGAGATCTTCGATGAGACAGATTATCACGAGGAATAGTGAAATTAGTTCCAGCATCTTGTAAATATACGATTAGGGAATACACATTTCTTTACATGTGTAATTTTCTACTTATAGCGACACCTTAAATATAGTCACCAAGGAATGTTATGCTAATTGATTTATGAAATGAATGTAAATTTTACATGCTCGTGAGGTAGTATGATTAGTATTTGTTTTTTTGATATCGGTAAGTTGTATTGATTATAATCCCATTGGTTATGAGAACCATCACTAAGGAAAGAATATGTCCATAATGTTACAAAATATGGAATCAAACGGTTTAGAATAACCATGGCAATGTTTGTGTTTTAAGAGTTACATGTCAAAATGCAGATGTTTTAAAACGGAAAGGGCTTATTAGGATTGTCATTGTCCTAAATCATCCCCAGTGGAAGGATCATACATGACTGTCTCAGAGGATTAAGGCTGAGAAGTCTCCATAGAACCCCTAGAAGAAGTCGGAGTCGATACTGGGTATGCAGTCCTTGTTGAAGACATGGTAGTGATTGAATGAAATATTTCATCCTTCTTAAACTCTGTAGCATAAACATCTATCTATTGATACATTAAGGAAATAATACTAGAAAGTATAAGTAAATGAGATTTATAAGAGTCTGAAAATCCTGTTATTTCTCTCTTTCCAAGTCAACCAGAGGATGATTTGGAGTAAGACAATCTAACTACGATTATTTAAGGTAAATATAAGAGAAGGTTTAGAATGGAATAAATCTACAATGCAGAAGTAGCCTGGATATAAATCAGAGGATAAGAAAAATCTCCAAATGTGTTATATATAGGAACAATTGATAAATAAGTGTGTATTAGACTCTATGTGGGAGTTACAAAAAATACAATTTTGGGGTTCAGTTCACCCTCTTCTGTCTAAATTTTCTTTAGTCAAATTCTTATTGTGTAATACCAACCAGGAGAATAATTTAACCTTTAGGGAGGCCCAACTGTGCCAAAGAGGTCCGTAAAAGGGGAATCTAATACTACCATCATTTAAGGTGTTGTAGCAGGAGTTAACAGAAAAGCTAGAGTTTGTAGTGAGCATCTATGAAAGGATGTCCCTATCTTCCGTTAAAGAGATTGACTGCATAAGAGAGGCCACATAATCAACTTGGGCTTGTAGAAGATTACAAGCTTCCAACTAAACTTTGGAATAATCAATGAGCTTATTGAAATCCACACTGAATAGCTCCAGGGTTTTTTTAATGGAAGCTTTTTTAAACCTACTTACATAGAAAAACTCAAGGAAAAGATCTTTTAGTTTAGTTCCATTCCACCACTTATTTTTCCAGAATAGAGTATCATTCCCGTTCTGTATATGAAAAGTGGTGAAACAGTTGAGTATATCAAAGCAGTTCTTCAAGCTATGTCAAAGAGGGGAGCAGTTGTTGGCTGAGGTATTTAATAGAACACCAGGCCAAACTTTATGAAGATATCTTGCCATTACCAGTTCTTTCCATTTCATGTGACAGTTCTCTGAAAGCAATTGCCAAAGTAGCTTAATTTTCAGAGCTAGGTTAAAGTTTTTGAGATTAATAATCCCCCACCCTTTGTGCTTTTTGGATCTACAAAGAGAGGCCTAGTTAACTAGATGCATCCCTTTGTGGTTAGCAGAATCAGAATTCCAAAGGAATTTACTTCTAATCCTGTCAATGTCTTTCTTCACTTGACTAGGCAAATGCAGCACTGAGAGATTGTAAGTAGGGATGGCTGATAAGACTGAATTTAATAGTGCCAGTCTGCCTCCTAGGGAAAGATGTTTGGCCTTCCATTGGGGTAATTTATGTGATATTTTCTCAATTACTGGGGTCCAATCATTGTGAGTAGCTTTCCTATAATGTAAAGGTAGACCAAGATACATTAGAGATAAGTCAGCAGTCTCACAGCCTAAAATTTGACATGAGCTGGCAATGAATGTCTGAGTCACTCCTATTCCAGATAGGGAGGATTTATGGAAGTTTATTTTCAGACCAGAGTATGATTGAAAGCAGCAAAAAATACGTTTAATATTTATCATGTACTCAGTGCCTTCAGCTAAGAATAATAGAGTATGATTAGTATCTGTAGATGTTGAATTTTTTGCTATAATCATTTTATTTTATGGTTTTGAGAAAAAAATATAAAAGGTTGAGAGGTAAATGGCAATACATGAACTTTTGTTTGGCATTTACAACATCAAACATTCCTTTAAGATAAAAGTCATTTGAAATTAGAAAATAGAAGGATAATATGAAATAAAAATAAATTTATCTTCTTCTCTTTGTTTGTTTAAAGTGATGTAGAACTATAGAACAAAAGAAGGTTTTGATTATTTGGTAGGCGCTCAATTAGAAAATAACGACACTTGGTATAATTGTCTTGCTAATATTTCATTTTTCTATTGTATGTTTGGATGGAGAAATGATATATCATTTATTTGCATATAATATTTTGGAATACGAAATATGAATGAGAAGAAAATGTCCTTAAAGCATACTGTAATAAACATGAGCATGGAGATTTCATTTTGACAAATTGATGTACAAACACCTGTTTATACGAAACCAAAAGGCACAACAAAGACTTTTTGTTATCCTTGATCATTGGTAAAAATGCACGTTCAATAACGTACATGATTGACTTGGGATTACTGCAATGTGATTTTCATTTTTAAAAATTTGTTATAGAATACCTTGATCATCGAAATTATCCTTTTGCTAATTTTCACTTCTAAAATAGTCAACATTGTTAATTTTGGATTTCCAAGGCTAAAACACATTGGATGGGAGTGCTTACATTAAAATATTAGATAATAAATGTCCAAGATAAATAGCTTATGTTGGATTGGATGGCTAAAACCTTTCGTTCGGTCAGTTGTTTTTTTTTTAAAATTATCGATAAATTTTCAATTGGATTTTTTTAAAAGGGACCGTTTTTTGTGTTGGTACCGACAGGAATTTGTGTTGGTGCCTACAGGAAAAATTCCTGTATGCAACTTAAGTTATTTTATTTTCCGCCGTTGGATTCAGCCAACGGTTGAGATTAATTTTTTTTAAAAGAATGTATTGAAGAAAACTAAATACATGCTGATAAGTTTTCCTTCCTCCCGTCCTCCTCTTTCGTTTCGTTCCCCTTTTCCTTCACGACTGCGGAATAAGAGGAGAAAGAAAAGAAGTTGAGCTCGACGACGATGGAAGAAGAGGAGCGTAAGGCGACGAGCTCCAAGATGACGTTTTCTCAATCTCAGCAGGTGGGACTTGGTAAAGTGGTGGAAGTCTGGAATAGGTCGACTAGGGCAGCAACGTAAGGAGGAAGAAAAGAGCCTTCGTCTGTGATGGATATGTTGTCTGATTCCAGTTACATTTTGCATGTCGAATGATATTGTTGTTAATCATGTTTGATGGGTAGGGTTTCTGTTAATCCTCATGATGTTGTTGTTTGGATTGGTTTTCAGTTAGATTTTATATGGTCATACTGAATTGATTTTGTAACTTTACTTGATTTTACATTTCAGAGCATGTAACCCTAACTCAATTATTAGGGTTTAGGGTTCAGAGCATGTAACAAAATTCTTTAATCCTTTAGGGTTCAGAGCATGTAACAAAATTCTTTAATCCTTTAGGGTTCAGAGCATGTAACAAAATCCTTTAGGGTTCAGAGCATGTAACTGTAGACACCTCGATTTTGAGGTGACTCATAGATGAATTTTCCAGATGTTGCTTTAGATGTGACAAACTTAATCCCAGCAGCTAAACCTATAGTAGGCCTGCAGCCCAATTAGAAATCCAGACAGGTAGGAGAGAGCACCAAGTTAGAGCACCAATGTTGAGCACCTAACTGGAGCACCAAGTAGGAGCACAGAAGTGGCGCACCTAGTTGGAGCACTAATGTGGCGCACCTAACTGGCGCACCATTCTGGTGCACTAAGCTGGTGCACAGCCACTTCTCAGGTTGCTGGCTGCTGGCTTTCCACCTCCCATGTCTGTAACCTCCACCAACGAATATGCTTTGGAATCTACGCTAGGCTCTTCGTTTACAAGGCTGTCTGCATTCCATGGGGGTTATCCTTGAGAAATCCTATATAAGGACCCCCATAGGTAGCCATTTGGGATGTTAGAAAGACCCTGATCAAGAAATCCAGATCCAAGAGAGCACCTTGAGCAAGCCATATACTGATTTCAGCAACCTATTCTTGTTTTCTTGAGCATCCTCTTGCATTCTAAAGCATCTCCAGTCATTCCAAAGTAACAAGGATCATATTATCTTGCATTTTCTAAGAAGGAACACTTGGGACAAGGTAGGTTCCTTTCTTTTCTTTTTATTTTTAATCTTAGCTCTTGACCTAAATAAAGTATGCCAAGCACTTCATATAAACTGATTTTTTCCTTATTGTTTACCTGAGATTCATGATGAGATAATTACCCCATGTATAAGATATTTTGCATGTAAAATCTGAATGAAGAAATCTGCATTATGTCATGTCTATAAACTAGTCTTTCCTCTTTATTTCCTTACACCAAGAATCATGATTCATGAGCATGTATGCTAGATAATAAGCAACAAGTATAATTTCTGTGTATACGTCATTTATATGTGGTTTGTCAAGCCTATTTTCTCATTTTCTATCTTTTAGAATTCCATGCAAGTATATGCAGCCCCTAACCCATGATTTATCATGATTTGGAATTAAATGATAAAAGATATTCATTTGTTATTGTTTCATCATGTTTTAGTCTCTTATCATTTGTATAAACTAATCTGGATTATTAAAAATCATTTATCTCTGAATCTAAACCAGATTCTGAATCAGACCGCAGTCTGATTCAGATTTTCTAGGGAGCACCATTCTGGAGCACCTAGATGGCGCACTAGAGTGGCGCACCACACCAGAGCACCACTCTGGCACACCATTCTGGTGCATCAAACTGGTCAAAGAACAAATCACCCTCTTTTGCATCCCCATCTGCATTGTTTCCCGGATGACTTTGAGTCTGATTCTTTTGGTGCTGATTCTCTGATATTTCATGATTTTGCATGCATAATTTCAGCCTCATATGATATTGTTTTCTAAGTTGTTTTACACTTTGTATCTTCAGCCCATGGCTAAGTTCTGGTAGGCTGATTGCCCTTTACTCCAATATGGAGAATCTTATGCATTAGCCTATGATCCAGAAGACATGGCTGAACCTTGTTGCATTCATTTAGCATGAATAGGGTGTGATCTTGTGTGAGGCTATTAGCCCTTGAGCACAAGGTCCATAAATCTTCTCCTACTGCATTTTTCTAGATTTATAAAGTATGTTTTCCGAGTTTGCAAAGGATTTTGCATCGCATAACTTTCTGGAATGCATTTGTATGTGACATTGCACTGCATAGATTTCTGTATTTTCTTTGGCACGTCTTTCTGGCCCACACTGGAGCACATAGTTGGCGCACTAGACTGGAGCACCAGTCTGGCGCACCATACAGGCACACCTGCCTATTTTCTGTTACACACAGCAGCTTTTCACAAGATTTTTAGCATGTTTTCCGGTTTTGATTTGCTTCTGAATTCTTCTAGTTTTCTTCCTTGATATACCAGGAAGACCTAACTCTATTTTTAGACATTTTTTATGCATGTTAGATCACATGTGGCATGTAGTACAGTAAGGATGAAAATCGCTCAAAGTACTTAGATCCTCGATCTTATTTATGTAATATTTTTGCATCAATGTTTGACCCATTATATGAGCGATACTTCTGAGCATTAGGACACACCCTGCACTCCATGCACCCTTATTTTAGCATAAGACGCCACTTACTTAGCATGACATGGCATATCGCCCTCGGGCGTACAGAAAAGGCTGAAAAGTCGACATTTCATATAAGCAAACGAGAAACCCATAGAAAGACTGATTTATCGGGCGCATGAGGGTGCCTAACCCCTTCCTCGTGCGTAACAGGGATCCTTGCCTAATTTTCTGGTTTATGACCTACTTTTCCATTTGGCTTATTTTGCATGATTTGAATGTTTTTAAATGGTTTTCCTCGTCTTCCATTTTAATAGACTAGGTGGCGACTCCTGCATTTTTATTTTTATCTTATTTCTACCGTGACTTTGCCGATCCTCGTGCATTTGGCCTTTCGCGCCAAGCCCGAGGCTGTCGCCGGCATGGTTACAGTAACCCTCACATGTTGTTAATAATGTTTTTTTATTTGTTCTTACAAAATCCTGCTTTTAAGTAACATTTAAATCCTTTATTAATTATTATCAATTAGACTGCTTGGTAGGAACAGGGAAGATCAAAACAGGAATAATCACAGGAATAAAAGTCAATCACCATGTGTAGTTGTCTAATAATATTACAAGAGTTGATGAATAATATTTACATATTCACAAGAATAAAAGACAAGTTTCAGAGTAGATGGTTTCACAAGAATAAAATTATGTTTATATCCTATTAAATCAGCTACTATGATTCATGTTGCTCACACTAGATGGACATGGTTCTAAATCTTGACAGTCATTTTTTGCAAATTAAGGGAATGGATTGCAATTTTCTATATGGTTGCAAAGCTTGACCATCATACTCTTATTTGTCAATAAGAGTATGGGATGGATATAACATCTATAAGAAATGTATGGGATGCTATTTGTTTGCAGATAATACTTCAAAAAGAAATGTAGTAGAAGAAAATTTTATTTGTTGTCAATGTGGTTTGATTGCTACTATGAAGACATCGTGGACTGCTACTAATCCTGGTCGACGATTTTTCACATGTCCAAATTATTCTCCTAATGCAAGTCATAGTCAGCGTCATTATAATTTTTTTAAATGGCTTGATAAGGAGATGAGTAATCAAAACAAGGAAGTTATTTTATAAGTGATGAATGACAAGCGTCAAGCAGAAGTCCAACTTCAAGAATTACAAGGTCGCCTTCAAGAAGTTGAGGCTGATAATGCTAAATTACTTAGAATAATTGATATTTAAGAAGAAGAAGCCAAAATTTGTATGGAATTTATGGACCGTTTTTGCTAGTGGTACTTGAGAAATGTATGTTGAAATTTCTATAGTAATTTGTATTTTAGATACTTGTAATGAAATCAGGTTTGAATGATATTAATGAATATTCTGTAGCAAGTTTATGATTAATTGATATTTTGTAGTAGGCTTATATATAGCTTCTAATGAATATTGATGGATATATCAATCTTTGATTGATGGATATTCGTTTTTGTTTTAAGATTTCTTTTAGCGTTTCTTTGATTGACTATATTTTGTTGTACTTGATTTCCCTTGCCTTTTCCAGCTTGGTAAAAATCCAGCATCTCGCATTTTCCACAAGAAATTTATAAGCCCAGCAAAACTTGATTGTTTACATAATGAAGAGAGTATTAGTAAGTACAACCTTGAATCTGGAACACACTCGTGAATATGCATTTCATTCAAGAGCTCTATTGCATAATGCACTTTCCCATGCTGACAAAGAGCTTTGATGATTATCCAAAAGCTTTTTGTATCAAGACGAATATTAAGTTGTGGAATTCTCATCAAAACACTTTGGATAAAAAAAAGGCCATCCTTGGTCTTGCACAAAATTGAAAGGAGTGAATTAAGAGAGTACGAAGTTTTGAGACACATGATCAATATTGTTTCTGAAGTTTTGCATGGAAAGATTCAGTTAACAGGGACACATGATCAATTCCGTGAACTTGTTCAAGACATGTTTTCAGATAAATAATAACTGCATTCAACCTCTTCCATATTTTCCTTGTGAATTTCAATTGGGGCAACATGTATATAAACCTGATACTGCTGCAAACACTAAAAGTCCAACAATTGCATCTATTAATGATTAAACACTGAAAGAAACAAAAGAAAATGCTGGCACATCTTACTGGCGCACCTTACTGGCGCATCTTACTGGCGCACTATAAAGGCGCACCTTCATGACGCACCTTCATGGCGCACCTTCATGGGATTCTAATATTTACACAACTGGTTGTTTCAGGGCCCTGTTTCATGGGGTTCTAATATTTACCATGTATTTCATGTTCATGTTTTCTTATTTTTGGAAGGAAAATGCTTGCATTTTACTAATGCAATGTATTTAACTGTTTAAAAGATTCTTGATGATACTAAACACTCCAATGTATTAAAATCCAATGTAGATTTGCTTCTACAGGTTTTCTTAAGAAGCTTGCCATGCATAACCAACCACATAGACACCTGATTCGCAGAGGCCTGTCCAATCCACTACTCTGTTGTTTCTTCTGAGATATAACTGATCTTGCTTTATCAAGTGTTTTTCTTTTGTTGAGGATATAACTGAGATAGAATATAACTAAGTTCAAGACATGCCTTGAGATTACATCTGATCATGTACCAATAGATTTAAGTACAAAAAATAGTAGGCTGTCACAACAACCACACAACAAGTAGGTTAATACAAAAAATAGTATTACACAGCAACCACTTCCTACAAACTGCAAATCAAGTAGGTTAATACACACAACAACCACACAACAACCATTTCCTTTTACTACAACTAGTGTAATACATCTTAAACACATGTAACTGAAAGTACTCATAAACACACCAACCATTTCTTTGAATGATAAAGCATAATATGCAACTCAATAGGTGCAGTCCCAAATCCACCATACTTCTCATCATATCTTTCTGCAAGTTACGAATATACCAAGATGATATAGGGTGAAAAACTGAAGCTGCAAAAAATGTAAAAAATTAGTGAAAACTAATGTTAACACATTAAATAAAAAATAACATTAAATAAACATTAAAGAAATGATGTTAACACTTCAGCAGAAAAATGATTGGTGAAAACTAAGAGACAAAGTTCAAAGTTGACTAGTAATTAGCATAAAAGATAAATGTCATTAATTCTTACTATTTGGTAGTAATATTTTTTTATCACCCAAACCACATCCTCCTCCTCCACCTCAGCAACCTGCATATCATTGAAAGGTAAGAAGTGATTATGTGCTGGACTATTGGTAAAATTAATAGTAGGTTGAGTACAAAAAATAGTAGGCCATCCTAATCATAAATTAATTAACCAAGGGTGCTAAATTAATGAGTATTAATGACAAGTATTGTTAGCTCAAACAAATCCCAAGACAGCAACAATAGGTAAGATAACTAACCCCAAGACTCCCAATCTTCCTCATGTGCAAGTGAAGAACTTGTATTTGGACAAGTATTGATGCAATGTCCTTCTTGACCACAACCTTTGCAAGTTTTTTTTTACTTTCTTTGGTTGTGACAATGAGACCTCCATATTAGATTTTATATGTGGATTATTTTTTGGCCTCCCTTTGGTTTTTCTCATTGTAGTTGGGTCTTTTACTACAAAACCAGTAGGCAGTTGCTCTTCAGGGATGGAACTAGCTACACTTGTTGAAGGTCCAACAGTACTATTGAGATGCACTTGGTTTAGTTTATTCAATAAATGTAGATCGCAAGTACTTGGCATGATAGAAGAAGATCCAATATCGACCATTTTAAAGGCTGTAGATCGTAAGTCCCAAAGCATGATAAGAGTGAACCTGTATGAAGAATATAGATTACTAATCATGAATTGATATTTTAAAGTAACATCAGAAGATGATAATTAAATAATTTATACCTTTGATCAGATGATGATGGAATAGCAACTTTGGTAAGAGTGCTTGTATAATATCTAGCTTGTATGGTCCATCTAGGTAAAATATATTTTTCTGGTAATACGGTCACTCCCTTTTTCCATGCTTTACTATTTCATACTTGGCAATAGAAGAAGATCCAATATCGACCAATTTAAAGGCTGTAGATCGTAAGTCCTAAAGCAAGATAGGAGTGAAGCTGTATGAAGAATATAGATTACTAATCATGAATTGATATTTTAAAGTAACATCAGAAGATGATAATTAAATAATTTATACCTTTGATCAGATGATGATGGAATAGCAACTTTAGTAAGAGTGCTTGTATAATATCTAGCTTGTATGGTCCATCTAGGTAAAATATATTTTTCTGGTAATACGGTCACTCCCTTTTTCCATGCTTTACTATTTCATACTTGGCAATAGAAGAAGATCCAATATCGACCAATTTAAAGGCTGTAGATCGTAAGTCCTAAAGCAAGATAGGAGTGAAGCTGTATGAAGAATATAGATTACTAATCATGAATTGATATTTTAAAGTAACATCAGAAGATGATAATTAAATAATTTATACCTTTGATCAGATGATGAT
>JAMKQA010025877.1:0-27123 GCA_024699735.1 Posidonia australis
AAAACGGCATACCGTTTTTTGCTGTTTCAGAAAACGCCCTAGCCACCATCTTCCTTTTCTCCCCCAAGTGGAAGTAAGGATCGGACCCCCCAAACAAACACCTTAAATTCTCATAAAAACATGAGGTGTAGACGCTCAAGTCTACTACAAAACCCCACAAACCAATCATGGTTTCATCAACCACACAGGAAGATATAAATTCGCAAAGGAAACATGCTCAGAAATAAACCTTAAAACATTTAAGGCAAAAACTCCACAAAACTCTCAAAATTCACGCAATCTAGCATGATCCTTACACAAATACACCATATAACTCATCTCCAAACATCTTATGATTTTCTACAATTTTTCATGCATTTAACATGATTTTCATGCATTTAATCTACTGTTAACCAAATACAGAATGGAAGGAGGAGAAGGATCGCGTACCTCACCCAGGCCTCAGGCGACCCTTATCACACTCCAGCAAGCCTCCACAAGCTCCGGCGGAACGCACGGATTGCTCACCACCTCCTCCCACTCGCGCGCCTCAGCTCCCTTTCTTCTCTTCCTTTTCATTCTCGCCACACTCCCTCTGCTCCGCCCACTCCTGCCTCCCTCTCTTATTTCCACCACCGTCCACATGGCGCCGGCCACCCATCTCGTCGGACGAGATGGGGAGGCACGGGCCTCCGTCGCTGGTGGCATGGGTGGAAGAAGAGAAAGAAGAAGAAGACAAGGAATCGGTGGAAGGGTGTGACTCGTGAGAGAAAAGAAGGAAAAAGAGGAAGAAAAGAAATGAGGAAAGAATGGCATGCAAACCGAGACAACTGTGCATCCTCAAACCAGATCCCACATGGGTCCTAAATCACAGGCAGATGCACAGAAAACCAACCACAACCACACACAGCCAAGAAACAACAGATTATCCATTAATAAACCATTAAACACAATATTGCAAGTAGTTACATGGCTTATAATAAAAATGGATAATCAGGCCCAGATGTTACAAAAGTAGAAGCTCAGAAGATGTAGGCCATAATGGCTATTGAAGCTTAAAGATGAGATCATAAAGCAACATAAGGTTAACTTTCTAAAGGTTGTCCATTATCCAGAATGACTGGCCAATGTCGTTCCAGTGCCAAAGAAAGATAGTCGGGTTCGCATGTGTATTTATTACAGAGACCTCAACAAGGCCACCCCAAAGGATGACTTCCCGCTTCCATATATAGATGTACCGATTAACAATACCATAGGGCACAAAATGTTGTCATTTATGGATGGATTCTCAGGTTATAATCAAATCAGCATGCAGTGGAAGATATGGAGAAAACATCCTTCATCACCCTATGAGGAGTATTTTGTTACAAAGTAATGCCATTTAGGCTCAAGAATGCCAAAGCGACATATCAGAGAGCAATGATAGCTTTGTTCCATGACCTCATGCACCAAGAAATCGAGTTCTTTATGGATGACATGATCGCTAAGTCAAAAGAGCCTGAGGAACGTCTTGCTTGCTTGAGAAAGCTGTTTAACTGTTTGCGGAAATACAAGCTCTGCCTCAATCCCAATAAGTGCGTCTTCGGTGTATCATCATGGAAACTTCTGGGATACATCATCAGTCAAAGGAGAATTGAGGTGGATGCTAACAAGGCCAAAGCCATCATCAAGATGCTTCCTCCCACCACAGAAAAGGAAGTCTGAAGGTTGCTTGGCTGTGTGCAGTACATCAGCCGATTTATTGCTCAGCTTACGTCAATTTGCGATCCAATCTTCAAACTCCTAAGAAACTGTAACGCCCCGAATCTAGATGCGTTACTTAATTCACAGTATCATAAGCAAATTACACAAATTACAGTAATAATTAAATGACTGTAACTAAGGCTCATTTTCAAGAAATGATGTGCGGCTAGAAGTTCCTACTCTGGCACCTGAACTCGATTGCACCCAATCTGTACCTGAAAATCAACTAAAGGACATGTGAGTGACATCTAAGTCACCCATTATGCGTTCCAAACATACACACAAAACAAAGCTCGGCAAATTTACTAAATACACATCTTTTAATGTATAAAACTTGGTTTTCTTTTGAAAATCCATTTCAAAACATTATTTTCTCTTTTCCTTTAAAACGTTTGGAAATTTGTTTCCAAAACATGCCTTTTCAAAACTCAATTTCCTTTTTCAATGTTTGGGATTTCTTCTTAAAACCATGTCATTTTTAAAACTCATCTCTTTTTTCTTCCTTGCATGCATCGTCAAAACCTTTCTTTTATTTCGAGAAATCCATATTCTCGACCAAGTCCAGCCTAAAATACAATGCCTCACAGGATTAAAAACCAAAATTACTAACACAGGCTGGTAACTGGTTAAAACTACAATTCTTATTTAATGCTCTGATTTTAGGACCAATCACTAGTCCAATCCTAGCCAAACTACATCTTTTCATTTCCACAAAACCAACACTTTCTTAATTACATTCTACTTTTCTTATTGATGTTACTTTAATCAGGGGTGTGACATTTGGGTCTAATTATACATTGTTACTTGTAAACCATGTAATTAATTGTAATATTGTGTAAATGGTTTATTAATGGATAATCTACTGTTTCTTGGATGTGTGAGCTTGTGGTTGGCTTTCTGTGCACCTGCTTGTGATTTGGGACCAATGTAGGGTTTGGTTTGAGGATACACAATCGTCTCAATTTACGTGCCTGTCTTTTCTTCCTTTCTTTTTCTTTTCTTTTCTCCTCTCTTTTCTTTTCTCCCTCCCTCATGAGCTCTCTCCATTCCCGTCTTCTTCTTCTTCCCTTTCCCCACTCGTGGCACCACCAGGTAGTGGCTCGTGCCTCGCCGTCACTTCCGACGCGATGGACGGTTGGCGTGACGCAGGAGGAGGAGAGGATAAAGAGAGGCGGAGGCAAGTGAAAAGAGGGAAGGAAAGGAAGAGCAGTGCGTGGTAGAGGAGGCGGGGGTTTGTGTAGATCGCCAGTGGAGAAGGCTTTGCCGGGGTGAGGGGAGACTTGCCGGGGAGTGACGAAGATCATCGGAATGCCATTCGAGGTTCGCGGTCCTTCTCCTTTTCTCGTTTACATGCTTCCAGTAGATCATGTTAAATTTATGAAAATCAAGATAAATGCATGAAAAAATGTAGAAAAATAGTAGAATTGTTGAGAATGAGCTGGATAGCATGAAAATCTAGATATCATGCGGTTAGGATTGAAATTTGTAGGAAGATACAAGATTTTGGGATGAAGGCTATAGTAGCCGTTTTTGAGTCTCATCCCTTTGTGATTTTCGTGTGAAATGTGTGGTTAATGAAATCATGAATGGTTTGAGCGACTTTGAATTAGACTCAAGGGTCTACACCTCATGATTTATTGATAATTTGTGATGTGTGTTAGGTGGGTTCGACGGAGGCTCCCACTTCTGACGATTTCTTCGACTGAAACAAGGGAATGCCCTAGTTGCGGGATTTTTGGTGTGCCGAATTGAATTCGGTATGCCGTGATTCTGATAGATTAAGCCAGGATACCTAGTTTTGGTAGGCCAAAATCATCCAGTCTACCGAATTAGGGACTTTAGTATACCGAATCAGGGATTTTAGGTATACTGAACCTGGTTTTGGTTTTCTGATTTTGTCCTGACCCTGATATACATAAATACGAATATAAATGAAGGATAAATGGTTTAAAAGGTATGTAAAGTATCTATTAGTGATGTTTTCCCCATGTAAATGACATGGAGGAATATGGAACCCAAATGAGTGGATTTGGGCATGATTTTGGTTTTAGACCCTATAAATGAATAAAATGGTTAATTGTGTGTGGTTTCTGGGCATGAGACCCAATTGTGAATTCAAACACATGGTTTTTCATAAATTGAGTTGGGACCATAATGGAGGGTCAGGTGTTGCATGGAAACAGATTCTTGCAACCAAAAAGAATGGAAATGGAAATGGTTTTGGAAAAGAAAACTTAAAGAGTTTTGGAATGAAACACTAATAATGTGTTCAGGAACCACGAGGGTTGGTGTCGATAACGTGATAGGAGTATGAGGCTCCAATGAAGCCAGTTGCCAAACACGATTGCGATTGTCGAGCTTGAAACGGTGTAGGCTGAGCTTGGGTCGTTGAACCTAGTTGTTTGGGTCATCGAGCTCGTGACGGTGTAGGCTGAGCCTAGGTTATTGAACCTAGTTATTCGGGTCACCGACGGTGTAGGCTGAGCCTGGGTCATTGTACTTAGTTGTTCGAGTCACCAATTGGGCGTTAGACAAAGACGTATCCCCGTGCATATATGAAAAAGATTGAGGCCGATTGGCCGAGGCAGTGGCATCCTGCACGGGGAATTTCACCGCGGTAGTGTAGAGAGGTAGGGGAAATGATGTCTTCGCCTACTACTTGTGTCCCTGGTTACCCCTGATCAAGGTAACATCAGTAAAGAAAAGTAGAAATGAATAAGAAAAGAATGTGATTTTGAGAAATATGGTTTGTCTGGGATTGGACTTATGAATGGTCCTAAAATTCTAGAATGAAATTAGAATTGTGTTTTAACCAGTTACCAGTTAGCATGTATGACTTTGGTTTTGAGCCGAGAGGCATTGCGTTTTAGGCTGGATCTGGTCAGAAATATGAGTTTTGAAAGTGATTTTGGTTTTGGGGAGAAATCCCAAGTATTGAAAAAAAAGAAGGGGGGGAGGCATGTTTTGGGAAATGATTTCCAAATGTGTTCAAAAGAAAATGCAAAATGTGTGTTTCCGAAAGAGAATATGATTTGGAATAAATTTCTAAACATTTTGAAAAGAAAAGAAAGATGAGTTTTGAAAAGCGTTTGGATTTAGGTTCAAATTTCCAAGTGATTTCAAACAAAACGAAAAAGGGAATGATGTTTTAAAAGGAAAAGTAGAATTTCAAAAGAAAACCAAACCATGAAAATTAAAAAGCGAAGTTTTAATGGTTTTACCGAGACTTTGTGGTTTTGTGTGTTTGGGACGCGTACTGGGTAACTTAGATGTCACTCACGCGTGCTTGTTTGATTTTCAGGTACAGTTTGGGTGCAATCGAGTTTCACTGCCGGAGTCGGAGCTTCTAGCCGTACATTGTTTTCTAGAGGTGAGCCTTAGTTACAGCTATTTAATTTTTCCTGTAATTAGTGTAATTTTGCTTATGATACTATTATTTAGGTAACATGTCCGGGTACAAGGCGTTACAATGGGTAACCAGGCATACAAGTAGTAGGTTAGCACACCATTTCCCTTACCTCCTTACACTGCCGTGGTGAAGTTCCTCATGTGGGAGGACACTGTCTCGGCCCACTGGCCTCAATTTCTTTTCATATATGCACGGGGATATGTCTTTATCTGACGTCCCATCGGTGACCCAAACAACTAGGTTCAATTACTCAAGCTCAGTCTATACTATTACAAACATCAGTAGCCACGGTCGTGCCTGACAATTGATATCTTTACAATTTGTCGACACCTTCCACTCGTGGTCCCACATTAGCAACCATGGTCGTGTTTGACAATTGGTTTCTTTGGAGTATCATTCTCCTACCCTTTTGCTGACACCAATTCCCATGATTCCACAATACATTATTAGTGTTTTATTTTCAAAACTCTTGAGTTTTCCTTTTTAAAATCATTTTCATTTCATTCTTTCATTGTAAGAATTTTTTCCATTTAACACATGACCCTCTACTAGGGTGTTAACTCAAATTCATGAAAACTATGCTTTAAAACCATAAATTGGGTCTCATGTCGAAAAACCACACATTTAATCACTTTCTTTCATTTTAGGGCTTCAAGCCCAAAACCATTTCCAAATATACTTATTTGGATTCCATATTCCTCCATGACATTTACATGGGGAAAACATCCTTAGCACATGCTCATTATCAATTTGAAACCATTAAATTGTCATTTTTCTTAATGACATTCATTTATCAGGGCTAGGACAAAATCGATAGACTGAATTCCAGATTCAGTATACCGAAAATCACTGATTCAGTACACCGAACCTTTTTGATATATTGAAATTCCTTGTTTCGGTCGATCAAGTACTTTCGGTCCACTGAAACCAGGTATCCTAGCTCAATCTGACAGACCCCTCAAACACATATCATAAAATATGAATAAATCATGGGGTGGGGACCTTCGACGGACCCCTCAAACACATATCATAAAATATGAATAAATCATGGGGTGTAGACCCCTAAGTCTACTTCAAAATGCCCCAAACCATTCATGAATCCATTTATCATGCAATTCATACGAAAATCATAAAGGCATGGAGTTCGTTTTGAGTTACTATAACATGCATCCCTAAAACTCGTGTAAATCCACCAAATTCCATCCTAACCGCATGATCTCTACATTTGCATGCTATCCATCACATTCTCATCCAATCTACTATTTTTTTATGATTTTACATGCATTTTACTCATTTTCATGCATTTAACACATTAAGCTATAAACACAAAATGGAGGAGAAGAAGGGGTCACGTACCTTTAGGTGGCACTCTAGTGACCTCCCCGCACTCCAACGCAACTCCGGTGACTCACGGTGGCGGCGCACATGACTCAACTCTCCTCCTCTCCCTTTGGCTCGCACTCTATTTCTCCTCTTCTTCTTTCTCTTTCGTGCTCCTTCCCTCCATTTCCTTTTCCCATTTTATATCCTTCTCCTCTTGTGTTGCGCCGGCCTCCCATCGCATCACCTCGCATCGAAGGGGATGGGGAGACACTGGCTTCCCTCCTGTGGTGGCACGGGCTGGGGAAGAAGAAGAAAATGGGGAGATGGAGACGAAGGCTCGTGAGGGAAAAGAGAGGAAAAGGAAAGGAAGAAAAAAGAAAATGATGGGCATGCAAACCGAGGCAACTATGCATCCTCAAATTGGACTCCACATTGGTCCCACAACACAAACAAGTGCATAGAAAGGCAACCAAATCCTCACAATCACAAGAAACAACAAATTATCCATTAATAAATCATTTATACAATATTATAATTAATTATATGGTTTACAATTAAAAATGGATAACTAGGCCCAAATGTCACAAAAATAATGCACAAATTAATTAGAGTGAAGAGTGTCAAGAGACTTTCGACAAAATCAAGCAACTCTTGGTGAGGCCACTAGCCTGGATTCCTCCGACATGAGGACGTCCTCTGTTGCTCTATTTGTCAGTTACACAGCATTCAATGGGTGCAGTCCTATGCTAGCACGATAACTCAGGTCATAGGAAGAGGGCCATTTACTGCTTGAGCAAGAAATTTAATGATTGCGAAGTCAAGTACACAACAATCGTGAAGGCCTATTTGTCTCTTGTCTAGGCCACACAGCGCCTTAGACAGTATATGATGGCATATCCTGTCTTGCGTCTGTGTCGACATGACCCAATGAAATAAATGTTCTAGAAGCTAGTGTTGGTAGGCAGCTGTGTCAAATGGCAAGTATTGTTATCTCAGTTTGATATCACTTTTGTTACCCAAAATTATGTGAAAGGATAGGCCGTGGCAGATCATTTGATAGACTTACCATTGCTAGAATACCAACTCTTATAGACTCAGTTTCCTGACGAAGACATATTATTTGCCATAGATGAAATTGAGTCGCAAGAGCCCAATGATAAGAAGCAATGGCACCTCTACTTTGATGGTGTAGTTAACAAGCGAGGCATGAGCATCGGAGCAGTACTAGCAACCCCACAAGGCTAATTGATCCCATTTGCTCGGAAGTTGACCTTTATGTGCACCAACAATGTGGCAGAATACAAGACATGCATCCTTAGACTCTAGGTTGTATTAGAACATGGTGTGCGGAAGTTACATGTGTATGGCGATGCCATGTTGGTTATCTCGTAAGTTAATGGTAGTTGGAAGATGAAAGATTTAAAGCTTGTACCATACCACATCCACTTCCTGAAACTTATGGCAGAATTCAAGGAAATATGCTTCTCCTTTATGAATAGAGCAAAGAACGCCTATGCCGATGCATTAGCCACTTTTGCATCTTGGTTGTCCATACCAGAAGACCATGCAATAGATGTGTCAGTTGCCTGTACAGATCAGCCAACATACTACATGAGCATAAAAGAAGCAGAATCCTCGAAGGAGCTTCCGTGGTACCATGACATCAAAGTCTTCCTAGAGATTGGAAGTCATCAGCTAGACGCTTCAGTTGCGAATAGAAAGACCATGGTTCGATTGGCATCGAAATATGTACTAGGGGCTGGACATCTGTACAGAAGGTCCTACAATCAGATGCTTCTACGCTGTTTAAACAAGAGAGAGGCTGATACAATAATGCTATAGATACATGCACGAATATGTGGATTGCATATGAATGAGGTGCTTTTAGCCAAGAAGATAATGTTGCAAGGTTATTTCTAATAAACCATGGAAACAGACTACTGTCAGTTTGTACGAAGGTGTCACAATTGTTAGATTCATGGAAGCGTTATTCATGCACCCCTACAGTAACGCCATAGTATGTCATCTCCCTAGCTGTTCTCAACATGGGGAATTGATGTCGTTGGTGCAATCCACCCAGTAGCCTCTAATAGACACCATTATATATTGGTAGCAATTGATTACTTCACTAAGTGGGTAGATGTTGGAAATATGTTTATATGTTTTGATGATAACACATGAGCTAATGAATTTTTATGTATATTTTCATTTAAGGAAAAGTGCTCTAAAGATAGGATTGAAATTTTATATTATTTGAGTCAATGTAATATTTTATGTAAACAAGCAATATGTATGTATGTCTGATGAGATATGTTGAAAAATTGAGAAGTAAATGTATATGTAAAGTAATGTTTAGAAAAGTTGTTGAAAAATCAAAGGAGTTAATTCGACATATCGAACCAAATCGGTATACCGAATCAAGAAGAAACGGCACAAGCACAGATGTTTCAAAGTCAAATATGGAAAAACAAAGAAGAAGGCAATTCAGTATACTGACGAAAAACGACATACCAAATCAGGAGATTTTGACGCATGTGATGGCACTCCAAAATCAAATAAAGTAGAAGGCATTTCAGCATACCAGGAGAAAACGGTATATCGAATAAGGAGAATTCGGCACACTGAGGTTTTTTGGCATATTGAATTGGTTGCAAGTTGCAAATTAAAGAGAAAAATGACATTCCAAGAATCAAAACGGCATACCGAAGAACTAGCCATTTATGACTGTTTTTATAACCGTTAGACACAAAGCTTTAGTGGTCCTCTAGCTATAAATAGGACCCCCATGAGCCTTAGTAGGACGCACATATAGATATACTTGTGATCTAAGAGATTTTACACCATATTCTACCTATATTTCTCTCATTCTCTCCACAAGCTCTGTGTTGTAAGATTAATCAAGAGTGCTCTATGTAAGGGGAATACACCATCATTTGTATAGCTACAAGGAAAGACACTCTAGCTTCTCTAGGTACAAGAAGTGGAAGGAGCAGGATTTGAGTTGGTAGGACTACCAACACAAGTAAGTATTTGTTTTTAAAAATAAGGGAAATTCTCAAAAGAGTTCTTGAGGTGTGGAGTAGGCCGGGGTTTGGTCGAACCACTATAAATTTATAGTGTTCTCATTTTCTCTCTTCCCCTTCTGTGCATGTTTTAGTGTAACATTTGATTTCCTATCATTTACATGCTATTTGCTTAAATTTGTCAAAATAAGATTAAAATTGGCTAAGTTAAATTAGAAATTATTGTGATTCTTTATTCACCCCCCTCTAAAGAAGTCTCTCGATCCTTCAATAGAGGCCACCTCCTATAAAACAGTTACTGCCACAGTCACAGAGAAATTTATCGGGACCAACATTATCACCTAGTACAGGGTCCTACACGGCATCATCTCTGATAATGGGACGAATTTCACTACCAAAAGGGTCGAAGATTTCTTGTAGAGTCAATATATCAAACACCATCGATCTTCACCATACCATCCTCAAATGAATGGGGTAGTGGAGTCTGTCAACTAGAATTTAACCAAGATCTTGAAGAAAATGGTGGAGACACACAAGGATTGGCATGATAAGCTCATATATGCAATGTGGGCTTATAGAACATCAATTCAGACCTCAATTGGGGCGACCCCATACTCGCTTGTATACGGCATGGAGGTGGTTCTACCTATTAAGATGAAGATACCTTCACTCAGGATTTTGAGGGAGGTAGAACTGGATGAAGTAGAGTAGATTAAGGACCACTGTGGGTAGTTAAACTTAATACATGAGCACAGACTACAGGCCATGCACCATGCACAGTGTTACCCAAAAAGGATGGCTAAAGCCTATCAAAAGAATGCCCAACCTAGAAGCTTCATGCTTCGAGATCTAGTCTTGCGAGCTATACATCTCTCTGATGGTCGTGGCAAATTTAGACCTAATTGGTAAGGGCCATTTGTAATCAAACATGTCTTTTCTAGAGGTGTAGCAGCCCTAGAGGATATGGACCACATTGAGTGGTCAGAACTAGTAAATACATGCTACCTAAAGAAGTACTATCGGTAATTGAAGGTTGTGTCCTTACCCTACGATGTCTCCTTCACGCATCCATGCATTCGCATTACAATATTCATATTGTCTAGCATTCATATAATCTTGTGTTTTGGCACATGTTCATTTAACTCTCATCTATCATCCATAACTTAGATAGTAGTCATCATTGACATCATTTGCATCAATCATTGTCTGATGATGAAAAAATGGAATAAGCCTGCCTATGCAGAGAGAGGGTGGTGCCTCTCCTAGTAGATACTATCTAGGTGACTTAGTGAGTGAAGGAGTTACCATCGATTGTGAGTTGGGCGAAGAAGCTAAGCTGCTCACGGAACTTACACCTCCAAAGGTAGAGAAAATGCTACAGATGAGTATGAGAGTGTGAGCCAAACTAAAAACATATATCTGTAAAAGGGCATAAAAGAATTAGAAGACAGAAGTCATAGATAGAAGTCAACCCTAGAGAAAGAGACACAGGATAACACTATCCCTACAACTTACGTTGGAGAGGAGTCGAAGAGTATATCTGGGAAACACAATTTCGAATGGCCTAGCCAACCCTTTTCAAGCAGCAGCTCTCCCAACAATAAATTAGGTACCAATTGTCTCCAAGTCAAGGATAGAGTGAGCCTATACGCCTATGAGGGAGTGAAAAGAAAAAAAATATGAAGTAAACAATAAAAAATAGGGGTTCGATCCTATGAGGTTTAGAATAGAGCCCAAGTTACAATATAGCCTATTCCAGAAAGCCACCTATAACCTAGGAGCCTTGATAGAATCGCTTGAGGTATGGAGCCACTTCTCCCTTGTTCATAGTCTTAAAGGCATTTCAAATACTAAGGGTGCTAGTAAAATTCTATAGGTCATTCAGCACACACGCATCTTCCTTGTAGGCCTCATTCTGTCATGTCAAAGGTTTAATCTGATCCTTTTAGCTAGAGGCATACCAGCTGCTTTCTGTCTAAAAGGGTTAGAAGGATACTTTGACTAGGGGCATGTCAGCTGTTCTTAGTGGACGAGGCCTTCAATGTCAAACCAGGGACATGTCAGCTGTCCTATGGATTGATACGTTGAGCCAGTACTTCGATCAGGGACATGTCAGTTGCTCTTAGTGGTCGAAGCCTTATGTTAAACTAGGGGCATGTCAGCTACTTACTGGGTGAATAGAAGGATATGTAATAAATTGACAAGCTACTTACAGACGATGATAGTCAAGGGGAAGGAATCTTAAATATAATAGCTTCCTTAAGCATTCTTGCAAGTAAAAGTGTTACACATAAACATAGAGGTATCTCAAAGCTTTCAAGCGTGAGCAGGCACTCGATCAACTCTCTCTGGTCAAAGATTTGAGTAGATGATCAGCTCTTTCAAATCTGTCCAACAGTCGATAGATGAGGTAGAATGGGTCGAAAGTGTTGGATAGTTTAGAATGACCACAAATGCTGGCCTTCTTTTCACCTAACGACTATGCAGACATTTTAGGAAAGACAAGAGTAATAGAATAGCCATGGTTATAAAGATAATTACACATGATTAGAGTTATTTAAGCTAAAAGAAAATGTTTTGCAGGTAGAGGTAAAAACAGCTAAACTATACATCAATGCTGCTTCGCGTCCTCTTTGAGCTTCCCACATCAGAAAACAGAGAAGGACCAGGTGCAACCTCGGAGATAGGCCATGTTTCCTTGATCTCAGCCTCGTACTCAGTAGTGTACCCATCGCCCTCCATGATAGCAATCTTGTTGGAGTGAATGCAACCATGTAGCAATCGGGACAACTTCGTAGTCATGACAAGCGAGCTGAGTAGATACAATTGATAGTGGTCTGGCATCGGGCTCTAAATGAAGGAATCCTGGTTGTAGCTAAATTGGCGCATTACACGGATTGAGTGATACTTTATTCCTCTGGTGAGTCCTGACAGAACGATCAATTGCATGTTGTTATCATTGAAGAAGACAGCGAAGGAATCTGCAACAGATGGGATGATGCGCCAAGTCGTTCGGTCTTCAGTCAGACTTTCTAGCCTTTAGTATATTGCCTTGATAGAGGGAATGGTTTGAGAGTGCCCACTACGATAGTATGCTTCAAAGGCAGAATGTTGGGGGTGTAGAACTTCAACTCTCAGATGAGTAGCTAGCCAAACCTATTATAGGAGGTGATAATAGTCGTTACTCAATAGAAAATACAGGAGATATCAACTACGGAGTAAGCCTTACCTGCACTAGAGCCCTGCAACCATAGAAATGTCAGCAGCAGCACAGAGACTGATCCAAAGTCCGGTATGTCTCAGCCAAAATGACGGGAGCTAAGTCAATTTGGCGTGTCATGACTACTAGAGCAATCTCGGCTACCTCGATGCCTACAGTCATTCTACCATAACTGAATATCAATTCTCCAAGGAAACGAATGACGAAGCCTCAAAGCTAGAGCTCGTCACCAAGTGCCTCCCGTTTTCCAACAACCTCGTCAAAGTACTCTAGTCGCAGCATGGGTGATTGCCTGCTTTGCAAATCAGGCATTGTCCACATATATCGGTGGACAGATCGGTCAGCTAACACAGAATAGAGGTGTAACTGCCTCATGGCATAAAAATAGTGGGCCCTTGGAGTTTAGATAAGTAGCATATTCTGCATATCTCTTCCAGAGTTGAAGTCAATTCCACTTGCCCAAAATGGAAGACATGAAAGGTTGGTTTCTAGAAACGGGCCATGGCGCACAAGAAGTACCGACTGACCTCTACGTTAGCAATACCTAAAAGACTGGTAGAGATTTCCCAGACCCGGAGTCTATCCTGATCTTCAGCAGTTAGCATGTTGATCCAGCCACGGAGGATGGTTGAACAGTGGACTAGTGTGACCATGGTTGGGAATCCCTAAGGACCAACCAAAAGTTGAAACAAAAGGAAGAGAGTAGAGGGTATAAAAGAAAAAACAGAAAGTGGAATATAGTAAAAGCTTTCCATTATCTTTGGCAAAAGTGGAGACATAAGGCACAGGATTCCTCTTACCTTTCTGACAAAAGCAAAGTGAAAATAGATGATGGAAGGAGAGAGCTGAAATAGGAAAAGACGAAGGTATTAATGCCATTGCCAAGTTAGGTGAAGCAGGGAAAGAGTGAGCAAGTCGTTACCAGGTAGGTAAGGAGAAAACATGTGAAAGGCATAGATGCCTGCTTGGCAGAATTGACTAGGGTTAAGCGATTATTTCTGACAATTTCTACTGACGTGTATCATTGACGAGTAAAGCTCACAAAATTTAATGGAAAGAATACGTCATGGATATTGTAAGCAGATATATCTGGTGATTTCTATGAGTGGAAATAATCGATGAAAATGTGGCGAATATTACCAACAAGAATTGTTAGTGAAAAAAGCAACAGTTTAGAACTCAAGGCAATTAATTCTGATGGCATGCCTAATTAGCGTAAGGGTCTTCGGAAAGCTGTGAAACAAATTGCAAAGTGTCCCAAGCATACAAGAACACACATTTGACAAGCCAAAACATTTTTAGAGCATTAAAATGGAATTTTGTTACATTTTATAGTTATTTTTCATGAAGATTCAATCCGATTATAACAGAAATTTTCCAAAGAAAGGGAAAAGCTAAGCTAATCCTCCTAAGAGCTGTGCTCCTTGTCTGACTCCATAGTGACACCCCTCTTGTCAGTAGTGGCGGCAACTGTCCTCAAAAACTTGTGTCCTATCCTCCTGAAGATCCTAGTAGAGGCAGCTCGAACGTGCGATGTTCCAATGGCAGAAGTAGCTATGTCCTTTTCTCCAAAACCTTCTTGGGGGTCAATGTCCACAGAGTATTCCTCACTAGTATTTGGGTTGAGCCTCCTCTCAACCTCACCGCCCTGCAAAGGAAAACAGACAGCTTGTTAATACAGTGTTATTAATAAACAGAATTAAACTACTATTAAAAGTGAACTAGTACCTCTAGCATCGTTTACCAATGGATCTCCTGTAGAAAAGTCAATAGCACAGATCTCAGAACATTATATAAAGACTGAATATTAAATCAAAGGAAAATTGCTTACCTCCCAGTGCTTCATCTCTCTGTAAAAGGTTGCAAAGCTATCCTCAAAGCCTTGTTTAGAATAGTTTTAAGTCAGAAAATGAGGTGAATCTTAAAGAGGAGTACTGAACAAGCCGAACTACTCACCCAGGCTCACTCAGTGTCGAACTACATGTCACACTGACTCTCCTAAAAGTAGGCATCGAATAAATAAGCTTTGCCTACACGACGAAACCACTCAAGATACTCTTTGTGCCTGACTTCTCGGAGAGTTTATGTGCTCTATGCCGCCATAGCCTCAGCATTGAGATATTTTGCTGCAACCTAGGAGACGGGGTTTGAACCCATGTCAGAAGGAGTAGGAATGCTGAACTTGTTGGTGATCTAGTGGCGCACCTGTCTCAGCAGCATAGTAAACAGAATGCTGATGGCAGTAAAATCAGATCTGTTGGTGGGAAGGCTCTCGAACAAAATTAAGGAACACCCAATCATACCCCTCATATCGATCAAAAGGACGGAGGTTCACCTACAGTTACAAAATAGGTAGAGATGAATGTTAGAATATCAACAAGACATTTATAGCATTTTTAAAAGTAAATAACAAGAAAACAGTAGTAGTGAATCAAAAAAAGACAGAAAAATGAAACTTACATCCTCCATGCTTAGTAAGTCCAGAAGATATCTATACGCCTCATAAGAAAATACGCCAAAGGCGACTCGATGGTCTAGCTCACACCACTGGCGAGGTAGAAGCAGCATCTCTTGTCAGAGGTAGTAGCAATAATGCCCTCGGAAGACATGCTCCACAGACCAGTACTGCATAAATAGAGAGTTAATTAAGTAGAACAATTTATATGATAATAGAGGCAAATTTTTAAACAGAAAAGAAATAAGTTATTTACAGTCGACTCATGTCTGTTATGTACATTAGTCAATCTACATGAATGTAGTGGTCGGAAGTATCGCAAAAAAGTAAATAAATCAACTCTTAAAGAAAGTGGAGGAGAACAAAGTCTACCTCAGCCAAACTAAGAGCAGGATCTGGACAAAAAAGATGCCACTGGTGCAACAACTGTAGAGTGAAACTAAACATGGACTTTTCGTTGAGACTTAAAAAAAACCCTAGGTGCTCTTCCCAGTGATGGGCTCTTCTTCGAAGCGTAACCCAATCAACAAGGTTCAATGCTCCGACAAGATCCCTAGCTCACCAAAAGGAAAATCGAAGGTGTGCATCTCATGCCTCCATCTCTTCGTAAGGACTCGGAAAAACTAATAATGGCAATGAATTGCTAGTATTCGCAAGAAGTGGCCAAAAGGGGACTCATGGAGGAGGAAGTCCCAAAGGAAAAAAAGAAGCCGCTAAAAGTACTCGAGCATAGAAAGCCAAAGGCATTGCATGATTTGATTGGCATCTCCTACCTGTCAAGACATAAATAAAAGAGAAAAAGTAGGCCTCTCGTTGATGTAATCAGATCCAAAAGCCGACCCACAAAGTTGCCTGACTCCTGCACAGACTAGAGAATGGTTACAATTTATATCATTTGAATTATGAAATTTCAAAGTGAACATTTGAATTAGTTGTACCTCCTTGGGGATCATAGGCTTTGAACCGCTCTGAGAATCAGAAGCACAATATCGTGAACCGAATGCACAGGAACACGAGTCAGAAGCGTGAAACTGTGAGTCAGTAGCACGAGATTATGAAACATGGAGAAAAAGTAGGGAGAGAGATGATTATCCAAAAAGCAGGCCTCTCGTTGATGTGTTCAGGATCCAAAAGCCAACCCACAAAGTTGCCTGACTCCTGCACAGACTAGAGAATGGTGACAATTTATATCATTTGAATTATGAAATTTCAAAGTGAACATTTGAATTGGCTGTACCTCCTTGGAGATCATAGGCTTTGAACCGCTCCGAGAACTAGAAGCACAAGATCGTGAACTGAATGCACAGGAGCACGACTCAGAAGTGTGAAACTGTGAGCCAGTAGCACGAGATTATGAAATAGAGACATAAGACTGTGAACTGGAAGCATGGGACGAAGAGCATGGAGTAAGGTTCTGACTGTGAGTCTAATGCTCCTAGGAACCGAGAGCTAGAAGCCGAGCTTTAATCCACAGTCTGGGCCTGGGATCTATCAATCGAACCAAGAGTAAGGGTTGGAGAGTTGGAGGTGCTTTGAGCCACATGAGTGCCATCTCAGTTGCTATCCCCTAAACCATACTATAGATAGAAGTCAAATCAATTAGGAAATTACATAAAAAGCAGAAACAAATATACAACAATAGTTACAGACAGTTAAAATAAACAAGAGATGTTAGAAAAATAGCAGAAATCAAGCCAAATCACAAGAGAAATCATTCTATCTTGGCCAAGTCACCCAAGAATCGAGAAATCAGTCCATTGACGGTGGGTTCAAACAGAGAACATCCAGAGAAACATAGATTTTCAAATTAAATCTCAAAGGTTTCAACCCCACCAAACCAAGCATGAAATTAGCTGTTCTACCACAACAATGAATATATTTCAAGAGGCTAGCCACAACAAAACATGATCAACTATAGGGCAAGGTGGTAAAATGCAAAGCTTCCCCAAGAGTCTAATTGAATTAGGCAGTTTTCAGGCATTACAAAGTCAATTTCCTTTCCAAAGTTTTGCAAACAATATACAAAGGAAGTGACGTGATTAAGCAACTAATCTTTGGCAAATTATCACCTCAGGACAAGCAAGAAGCTAAACACGATTAAACTTGGCATTTTTTGTCAGATATACTGCTTCAGCAATAGCACAGTGATGAACCAGAGCTCGACCTGTCGGCATACCTGACTCTGGCCATTCACTAGCCATTTCCTCGACTGGCCAACGTTCCAGGCCAGCCCTACATCCATCATTGGCACAGAAGACCAGAAAGACCAGCAGAGAAGGTCCACCGGACTCCGACGAAGTCCCCAGCGTGTCGACGGTGCCCTCGACCATTCTAATAGCCCTCCGACACACACATATCGACAGAGCATACTTTCCAGCCCTATGACCATCGCCATTCAGGCCGTCGGCGACGAGGAGCATGGACAGACGTGGCTGTCCGATGGAACGACTAGGGCATCAAAAGAAAAAAAACACATATAGAGAAAGAGAGAGGGAAGAAGGGCATACCATTTTCTGGTTGTCTGCTGCTGCCTCATGGAAGCCCGGTCAACGCACAGTAGCCCTCAGTCCACGCCCAGCGCAGACGCCTGCTCAAACTGCCTCCTTACGCCGCCACCTTAAGCCGAAGCTCGCCGTCGCAGCTTCCACCAAGCCCTAGTCGTCGTCGTCTGAGCGGAGATAGTGCAGTAGTCGTTGGACAAGTGGAGAAGAGATGAGGAAGATGAAGAAACGAGGGCATTTGCTTTGAAATAAGAAAGCCTGAAAAATTTGCGACAAGGTATTAGGGGCGAGAGGGAGTGTGCAGGTCGCTGCTGCGCAGCCATTCTCCGACGCTGGTACCGGCGCTGGCCTGCCCGCTCTGCTCTCTGCTCCTGCCATTTGCTGCTTCCCTGTTTCGTCGGGGTGGTGGTTCCTGGTCCGTCGCCTCGTCATTGACGGGTCTGCTCCTTTTCTCTGGTTGGCCTCTCTGTCTTCTCGGGTCTCTTGTCGCCTAGGACTCTTTGGACGTTGGCCCTACCTTCTGTTGGGGGATTGCTTCCTGCTCTCTCCCTCCGGTAGGCCCCTGGAATCTTCCTCGGTCTGCTTCGTCGCGGTGGAGGTTTGGGGCGCTTCGTCTGGGGTGCCTTAGTCTTCCCGCTTCTCTGGTGACTCCCCTAGGGCTGTCTTCGCCTTTGAGCCTTGGGTGCCTCCTCTTTCCGTCGGGGTGGCTCGCCTCTGTTTGCTGGGGCGATTTTGCTGAGCCTTACTGTGTCCCAGTGGCCTGCTCTTCCGGCGCTCGCAGAGCTCCCCGTTGCCTGGTCGCCGCTCCGACAGCTGCTTGCGTGGTGGCTTACGTGGTACCTTGTTGGCACTGAGCTGGTGCTGATTTGCCTGGTGGGTGTTTGGTGGCATCCCCATGTGCTGCCTGTGGCCAGCCTGTGATCCAGTTGGCGCTCACGTGGATGTCTGTGCCTCCTTATCATGGGCAAAAGTAGGACCCGTTCTTCCCACGCCGATGGCGCGATAGAGGGAAATCTTCCTGCTAGCGGGAGTCAACCTTTAGTATGCCCCTCTGCCTCTGCCTCTGACCCTGTGTTGCCTCAGAGCTCCGCGGGAGTTGCTGCGAAACGTGTCATATCTAGCGGAGCGGAGATTGAGTCTGCGTCTGTCAGTCGTGGAGCGTGAATGTCTGCCAGCCGTACGGGGTTGGGTGAAGGTGGGAATCGAAGCGCCAGCCGTGTGTCGCCACCTGATGTGGTCAGACTTTGCACCAGAGGATTGGGACTCTTAGAAACGTGGATGTAGCTTAAGTGCTTGCGGTAAGCGTGCCGCCACGTTGGCCTTGGAATCTAGAGTGACCGTTGCCACCAAGATCTTATTGGAATCTGGAACAACAAGTGTTGATTTTTCAAATGTTTTTAGCGGGACTGCGAAACCTTTTGGCGCTTCTTCTTTGGTGGGGCCTTCCCCAACCCTTGGGTTGGGTGCTGTTGAGTGTCCTATGGCAGGGCCCACCTCCGTTGGTCCGTGCTTCTCCCATTGATCCTATTGCTCTCTTTGAAACTGATCCTGGCCTTTCTGGCGACGATAGCTCCTCCCTCCATCCCTCCGACGATGGTGATGCTTCTGACTGCCACCATGATGACCCAACTCCTTCCCTGGCCGCTGGGGGTGGCTCTCCTCGCTGTCGACCTACGACGGGCGGCCTTGGGTTTCATTTTGGGTTTCCTCAGTTCGTTGCTTGTGGTGGGCTTCGCGGCAGGGACCACCGTGCTTCTTGTCGACGGCTGCCCTCCCGCTCCGTCTCCCGCCACCCAACTGCTAGGTAGGTGTCGCTCACCTGGGTTGACAAAGGTCGCGGCAAGCCACTCTCACTGGAGGCGTCGGATGCTTGGATGCTGCCTTCTTTTGAACCTAAAGTGGTGGATGGGCGACTTGGTGTCGAGTTTGATCCCCTTGAAGTTTCGAGTACTCTGGATTGCTGGACCAACGTCCAGATGGGGTTTGTCATCTACGTTAACCCCATCGGGTCGAGACTTCCCCGCTATCTCTGTTGGCTCTGGCGCTTCTTTGGGTCCCTGGAAGTCAAGCCTCACAGTCATGGGTTCTTCCTCTTCCAATTTAGCTCGTCGGACGACATTCGCCGGGTTCTTGACGGTGGCCCATGGTTCATCGTCGGTCGACCCCTTATCCTCAAGCCATGGGGTCCCTCCTCCCGCTTTGAGGTTGAGCAGTTGTCAACAATCCCCATTTGGGTCTGCTTCCCCCTTTTGCCGTTACAATACTGGTCTACCTATATGCTTGGACGACTTGGTAGCGCTCTTAGCAAAGCTGTTAGGATGGACGGTCCTACGGTCAATGCCTCACGGCTGGAGTATGCCCAAATCTGTGTTGAAATCGGGCTTGACTTCTTCTTCCCTTCCTCTGTTCCAGCTTGTAATCGTTTGACTGCGCAGCAGGAGGATCTCCTGGTGGTTTACGAATGGCGCCCCTCCCCTTGTCATCACTGCTCGACCTTCGCTTAGTTTGTGAGTTCGTGTGTTGCTAATGTTGTTGCGAAGTTAAAGGGCAAGGCTACTGTTATTGATTCCTGCTTGGGTGTTGACTTGCTGGTCTCTCAGTCTGTCCCTTCGCTCATTAACCAGAATTAGGGTGTGACATCGTGTCCCATTTTGGATCTCCCTGCTACGGGTGTGGCTGCTACTGCCGATGGCCCTTCTCCGGGTATTCCGCCGCCAGGTAGGGCGAAGGTGGATGCTCGCCCCTCTAGCCAGCCCTTTGCCGTTGGGGTTGTGAATGCCCTACCCCTCAGTGGACCGCGTCCCAAAACTACTGCTGGTCGACCCATTGTTGATGGCTCCAAGACCCCTAGTTGCGCCCATGAACCTCGCAAGGCGGCGACCTCTAGGGCATCCTCCCACAACCGTTTTGTTGAGTTGGACTCCCTGTTTGACAATGATCCTGGTGAGAATTTGCACTATGGTGCTGATGGTCTAGCGATGCCACGCAAGCTTCCAGCTAAATTGGTTAACGGAATTCTGGCTGAAAAGGTCCCCCTTGACCTTCCTCCCCAAGGAAGCTCCTCTTCTGGAACGTACGCGACGCTAACTCCCCAGGCCGCCGCACTATGCTGAGGGAGAAAATCTGTAGCGGAGCTTGAAGGGCTGCGCACTATGGGTGATGCTATGGTTGTAGGGGACTTCAACTATGTTCGATCAACTGAGGATCACGTTGGACCCGGGGTCCCTGTTCAATCGGCGATGGATGCCTTTAATAGCTGTATTGACCTTGGAGACCTCCTTGAGCTCCTTACCTCTGGCGGCAAGTTCACCTGGTTTAGTAGGTGGGACTCTGAGGGTGTCCGATCCAGACTTTACTGGTGTTTTGTTTCCAACCTGGCTCGATACCTTCCCTGATTCAGCTACTATTGTTAGGGATCGTTCCGCTAGTGATCATTGCCCGTTGGAAATCATGATTGGCAAGCATGCCCTCAAGCTCCCCCGCTCCTTCAAATTCTATAACCACTGGACGACGCATCTTAGCTTCCTGGACATGGTGAAGCGTGGTTGGCAACTGCATACGGCTGGCACCCCATCCTTTCGATTGTGTGCTAAGCTCACTGAAGTTAGACGGTGTCTTTTGTGATGGGCCGAGGTCGAGTTTGGCAATGCATCAAGGACTGTGGGTTAGCTGTCTACTAAACTGAGTGATCTTCATAAGAATCGTCTTGATGGGGACCCATCGGCTGATGCTCTGGAGCATGAACTACGTATCAAGCTTTGTAACGCCCTTGCTAATGAAGAGCTGGTCCTCCGACAGCAATCCAGGATCCAGTGGTTGGCGACAGGGGACTCTAACTCCTCCTTCTTCCACTGATCGATTCTTCTTCGGCATGCCTGTAATGAAATCAGATCTTTGTCAGTTGAAGGGGCGACCATTCATGACCCTGGCATCATTTTGGCTGAGGCTTGCCGGTATTACTCTACTCTCTTGGGATCGTTGATTGCTCGTGATCCACTACCTGAGATGGAGCTGCCCTCCATCCCCGCGAATGCCAATGACTCTCTGACTGCCAAGGCCACTCTAGATGAACTCAAGCTCACTATTTGGTCAATGAATTCCAATAGAGGCCCGGGCCTGGATAGGTTCAATGTCCACTTTTTCAAGACAGCGTGGAATATTGTCAAGCATGACCTTCTGAACACCGTCAATGATTTCATCAGAACTGGCAGGATGCTCCAATCGATTAATAGCACATCCCTCAAGCTTATTCCCAAGATCGCTGCTCCTATCACTCTTAATGACTTTAGGCCGATTGCACTATTCAATGTTATATACCGAATTTTGTCGAGGATTTTGGCGCATCGACTAGAGCTCCTTTTGCCTGCCCTCATTGACCCTGTGTAGCATGCATTCATTCAAGGCCGCTCTATCTCTGACGCTTTCCTCCTAGCTCATGAAATCGTCAGTGGCTTCCACCTAGATAGAGATTCTCCCAAGATGGTGGCCATGCTTGATCTTCGGAAAGCCTTTGACCTCCTTGATTGGAACTTCCTGCTTGCTGTCATGTGTCGCATGGGTTTTAGTTCGCACTGGTGTAAGCTTGTGCTCTCCATGCTCTGGTCCAATTTTCGCATCAACATAAATGGACGACTATCTAAATCGTTCGTTAATGCTAATGGTCTACGACAGGGGGATCTCATTGTCCCTTATTTATTTGTCATTGCTATGGAGCCTCTTTCCTGTCTACTCAAGCTCGCTGCGTTGGAGCATCGCATCTCTCCCCTGCGCGGAGGACCTAAATCGATTCATCACATTCTATTCGCTGATGACCTTCTACTCTGTGCCGGTGCTGATTTGCTCTCTACCCAAGGCATTCGTGACACGCTTGATCAATTTGCTGCCTACTCTGGACTGCGCATCAACCTGTCCAAGAGCTCTTTCTTCCTTGGTTGCTCGCTGTGTGCCCAGACTGCTTCTCTGCTAGCCTCCTTCCCAGTCAAGTACCTGGGCCTTCCACTGACCTCTAAGTGACTCTCTACCGTTTTTTGTTGGCCTTTGGTTGATAAGCTTAAGAGGTGGCTCGTTGGATGGTGTGCTGCCAGTCTTAGTTATGCGGGGAGATGCGTCCTTATCAAGGCTGTTCTCTCGTCATTTCCCTTGCACTAGATGTCTTTCTTCAAGCTCTTGGCTTCCACGATTGTTGATCTTGAGCGGGTGGCGCTACACTTCTTGTGGAAGGACAGAAAGATCTCGGTAGTGTCCTGGGAAGCTTGTTGCAGGCCTTTTGTTGAGGGCGGGCTTGGTTTCAGCCGCATGGCGGACCTCAATGTTGTGGCCATGCTCAAGAGGATCTCGAGAATTGTCGAAGAACCCAACTCCCCCTTGGAGAGGTGGATACACTCGAAGTACCTTTTCCGTTTCAGCTTCTGGGATGCCCCCATCTCGCGCTGGTCGTCCTGGGGTTGGCGGAGTATCATGTCGGCAAGGGACCTTGTTGTCTCCTTGATTGATCAGTTTTCTAGGGAATGGACTATTGACCGTGCTCGTGGCTTCACTTCCGCTGCTGTTTGGGAGGCTATCCGGCCACGCTCTGCAATATGCTCTTGGCCAATGGCCGTGTGGTTCAGTGGTCATATTCCAAAGCACACTTTCATTGTTTGGCTTGCCATTCTTCGTCGGCTCAAAACCCAACATCGTCTTCGTCGATTGGGTTTGGTTATCGTCTCCAGATGTATTTTGTGCAAGGGTGCATATGAGGATCTTGCCCACATCTTCTTTCTATGTCCCTTTTCAGCAAATGTTCTTCGACGGGCTACTTGCAGGTTTGACTTTCCGTTCATCTATGATCTTCCCTCCCTGCTTGCTTTGTTTCTAGAGCTACTTTCCCTGCATGGCTACCATAGTTTACTACTTGTGGGCTGAGCGTAATGGCAGGTTTTTTGAAGATGAGTTCAAGGATAGATCGCCTGTTGTGCTCTGGACTCAAATATTGAGCCTCCTTCAATTGCAAACTTCTGGGCACGCTTCCCCACCTCATTTTTTTGTGCCAAACCTATTCCCTAGTTAGGGTCTTTTTGTAGTGATCTATGTTTATGATGATCTTCATGTTTTTTTGACTGCCATTGCCTTTAGCTTGGCTGGGCTGTTTGTTGGGCCCTTGTGCTGATTTGCCCTTTTGTTCTCTTGGGGCCACGTGTTGTGTGCATATGGTTTGTACATGTTTTTTGTGCAATTTTATTTATACTTGAGGGCTCTGCCCTCCTTTTGCTTTGCAAAAAAAAGAAAGCCTTGAAAATTGCATCAAGCCCCCTCAAGAGTTATTTAATTGAAAAATTTAAGAAGCCAATAAAAAGCTAGAAATTGATCCGACTTAGCTCAAGCACATAGTTCCAAGTAACTAGTGAGGCCCACTAGACATGGAATTTCCAAGATCCTAGGAGAAAATCCGTTCAGAATCAGTTTCGAGGGCTAAGATGCAATTTACCCAAGAAAATTTCAAGCAGACCCCTTTGCATGGAAAATGTACTAACATATGCAAATTTTGCCAATACAGCCTCATAAACTGAAGGTTTATTAGAGAAATCTGACAGAGCAGTAAAATTGCAGTTCAATCCAAAGTTTATGCAAACATTGCATTTAGGTCCTTGACCTTTTGAAAACTACAAGAAGACTCCGAAGCTGAGGTAAATATCAATGGTGATTCAAGAATGTCCATGCAGTACTTGGCAAAGTATCTAGATCCTCTCAAATTATTAGTGGCTCGAACTAGAAAAAATGCAGTTTTGCCCCTATACTCCTGTAAAATTTACGATTATTCTTGGACAACTCCAAAGCATGGCAGGGAGTTCTACGCACTCCTCCAACAATATGGGATCATCCCCTAGCTTTTTGCAAGGTAGTAAAATTGTTTAAGCATGTAAAATCTGTAATGTGTGGAAATTACATGTAAACCCTTATATTTTTGTAAAATTGTATAATAACTTTACAGCTTTGTTGTGTCCTCTCTTTTGCATCCTCGTTTATCTGCACAGTGTAGTGGTCGATCGGGGCCAAAGTTTGTTTTGCGACTTCGCTCTGGAAGGACGAAGTCCTCATCTCCTTGATCTTCCATACCGAACGGACGGAATCCAAAGCCTTGGTATGAGAACGGACGGGATCCAATTCACCTAGTCTTTTGTGAACTGTCGACAATAGGTTCGTTGCCTTGCCTCGCGCATCTGTTTCTAGTTACCCCCAGTTGGCAGATCCGCATGTCCTTTTCCTTTTTGGGCTACTAACCCAAACTATCCAAGTGACACCATCATCTGTCTGGTCAACACCCGTCATATGCATCTGTTGGTTGGCAAGTTTGATATCTTGCCATGCCCCTATTTTCTTTCGGGCTGACAGCCCGAGTTATCCAATCGATGGGTCTATCACCTCATCATGCTATTTCTCGTTTGGTAAGTCCGAAACTTGCCATATCTCAGTCAGTAAGTCCGAAACTTGCCATTTCTCAGGTGGTTAGTCCGAAACGTGCCATATCTCAGTTGGTTAGTCCGAAACTTGTCATTTCTTAGTCGATAAGTCCAAAACTTACCATGTCTCGATCGGTAAGTTTGAAACTTGCCATTTCTCAATTGGTATGTTCGAAACTTACCATTTCTTGGTCAATAAGACTGAAACTTATCTTTCTCAGTCGGTAAGTCTGAAACTTGCCATATCTCAGTCAGTAAGTCCGAAACTTGCCATTTCTTGGTCGATAAGTCCGAAACTTGCCATTTCTCGGTCGGTAAGTTCAAAACATGCCATGTCTCGTTCAGTAAGTCCGAAACTTACCATATTTTGGTCGATAAGTTCGAAACTTGCCATTTCTTGCCATGTTCCTTTCAATTTCTCTTCTAAACGATTAGAATCAATAGTGCCTCCTTTGGATCATGCTTCAAATGAGCAAGGTTGATCCTTGTAGGTTGGTATCCCAAACGACAACCGTTAGCTGTCACTGTCCGCTTGCAATTTAGATTGAGTTGCCATGCCTCTATCCTCTTTGGATTGGTATCCCAAACTACCCAATTGACACTTGTCAAAGTGTTTGTCTTTTGTCGGTGGGTCCAATATCCTGTCATGCCCCTTTTCTCCTATGGACTGGTATCCCAAATTATCTATATGACATTCGTCAAAATGTCTACTCCTAGTCGGCAAGCCCTATATCTTGCGACGTCCTTCTTGTTTTCTGTTTTGATGATCGAAATTGATCCTCCCTTTTAGTCACGCTCCGAACGGATGAGACCGAACCTTCTTGGGCTGATAACCCAAACTATCTGGTTCGCAGGTCCAACAACCTAGTCTCATCTTTGATTTCAACACTTGACTAAGCTTTTCTACCGTTTTCTAGTGAATCATGACTCTCGGTGTATGTTCTAAGAGCGATGATTTATCACCACCACATTTCCTTACTTTCCTGTGAACACGGGCAGGGTGTCTCACCAACCTTGAACATCGGTCTTGTCACCCTCGACTTCACTCAAAGAGGGACATCTGTAGACACCTTGGATTTCTTAGGTAGTTTTGAGTGGACTTTGGAGAAAGAATGTGAGCTATGGGGATGGTTGGTCTATTCACATTCCCCAAAAAGTCCTAAAAATACCCTAGAAACATCCATCAATATCCTTAAAACCTCTTAAATTACTTACACACAATCAATTTATTACCTGGTGGTCCCAACAGGTTGAAAGACAAGCTCAAAATGTGACTAGCTGCTTATTTGAAGGGTCATGCGAGAATTCCTAATAGATTTTAGTGACGGAAGTAGCAGACAGATTCACCAGGCAATAAGTGTTGGCAAATGAGACTGGAGAGCTACCCTATTTCAGGCACAGAGGGCACCAACATCTCATTTCCTAGATGATTCATCCAATTCTTCGTGCCGACGACTAGGATTCATCTAGAGCTTGATCTCCAATCACCTAGGACCATTGTGTCCCTACTCCAACCTCAAATTGTTCGGTGGAAGCCATTAAAACTCATCATCGTCGTTTGTCAAAGGCCGTTAGTGATCCACGGCCAACATTCAAAGCCACTACCTATATAAGGCCTCCTACACCATGCGATTGGGATCATCGCCATCATTTCCATCATTTCCACCTTCCCAACTCGAAATTCTAGCTCCCAAGCATCCCAACTCCTTTCCAAGCGATCCCCAACCCGATGCCGCTGATTGGTGTGTCCTATGACTATTTCCTCCAGTGAATTTTCAATGAGGCTTCACAAGTAAGTTCCTTACTTTGCTCTAGTCTCAGAAGCTCCATCTATTACAAGTGAAATAGTGTTGTCCTGCTCTTCATTCTCCTTTTCCTTCTTCTCTGATGATCGTCAGAATCATCGAAAGTGAAATGGTTCTCATCACTCATGGCATGCTCGGTTTCAGACAAGGTCCATGACCTCTGGATGCAATGCGACTGCATCATGGTGGTCTTTTTGCTCCTTCCAACGTCGTACCTATCCAGATC
>JAMKQA010025878.1:0-15927 GCA_024699735.1 Posidonia australis
ACATTGCTTTATATTGTAGGCTACTAAAGGTGACTATTATGAAAAGTGCTTAACATTGTCAAAAGGCTATATATTAAACATGAGAAGAATAAAATACAACAAGTAAAAACTAACATTGCTTTATATTGTAAGCTGCTAAAGGTGACTATTGTGAGAAGTGGTATATATATTATACTAAGGGCCTATTTGTACACAAAATTTGACAGGAATTGCTAAGAATTGGAATTCCAGAGTAAACAGGAATTACCTGGAATTGGAAAGTAAAAGAAATTGATTTTCTGTTGACTAAATCTCTTGTTATTTGTGCATGCTCAGGAAAGCAAAGGAAATTGATTTCCATCACCGTCAACCCCAGGCTCCAACCACGCTGATGCCAAGTCACGCGACCACCTCCACCTCTCGCTCTCACTCTCGACCTCTCACTGGCGCATGGGCAGGGGAGGACGGGGGAGATGGGTGGGGGAAAGAGAGGGCGTGAGGGGGTGGAAAGGAGAGGTGGGAGGAGAAGGGGTGTGCACTCGGGGAGGAGGAGAAGGAAGAAGAAGAAGACAAACGACTAGTGGGGAAGGGTGAGGTGTGGGGGAAGCCTTTGATCATAGCTTTAAATGCGTGGGAAGGAGCAACTATGTGCATGCCTAACCACCACACATGCACGCATGCACCGGCCTGTCTCCAGCTGCCCACCAGCCACACCACGCACAGCTCAACCACCAGGCTCTAACACGAGGCCACCCACTAGCTTCGAGCACGAGCCAACCACCTGCTACAGCAACCGACCCACAAATGCGGACCCCACACGGACCCACACATGGGTTCACAAGCATAGTGCCACATGCACAGTGCTAATCACATAGGGACAAGCATAGGAGCACACAAATAGAAGTTGGTCCACTAGGTTCAAGCTCAAAACAACAAAATCACACAAATGGGCCTCGAAACAGTAACACCCACCTAGGAATAAATTCATTAAAAATATAAATAATTACAAAATAAATTTATGGGTGTTACATCCTAACCACCGAAAAAAAGATTTCGTCTCTAAAATCACTAGTAGGCGAAAAGATACGAAAACTAGGCTAGAATAGCTTCCTCGTGCTCCCACGTGGCCTCTTCGGCTCCATGATGCTGCCACCGCACGAAGACCAGCTGTGACCATGCTGGAACCGACCCTCGTGCATAGGAGACGCGTGTAGAACCGAAAAGGTCACAACGAAGTTGGTGAATCTGAGAAAGGACATTTGACTCAAAAACACCAAACGAAAACATGGAAAAAGAAAGAAAACGATAAGGACAAAACGGAGTCGCCACCTAATCTTTTAAAGTCAGAAAGACGAGGAAAACCGGATGCGATAAAACAAGAGAAAAACAATGCAAATTGAATGCAAATGTATGCATGAATGTGTGTGCATGCTCTGTGCCTAATGGATGCAACACATTGGTCATTGCGGGCCAGGGAAAAGGTAAGGACTCCTGTTACGCATGGGGAAGGTATTAGGCACCCCCATACGCCCGAGAAATTGGTCTTTCTAGGCCTTTCGCTCGCTTGTGTGTCGCCAAGTGCAAATGATCATGCATGCTTGCTAAGTCTAGAGTGGATGTGTGCCATATGCCATGCTGATGCCAATGATGTGAATGGGGCAAAAAATTGATGTAAATGGGCTCAGCTACGCTATGTGAATCCTTGACCGTTGGTCAAAAGGGTCCGACATTGTAATCGTCATCGCCCTAAATGCAAGTGTGTCATGACGCATGAAGTGAATGCCATGGTGCATGAGGTACTAAATGCTAAGAGAGAGCTATGTGGTATATCATGCATGATGGTATAAGTCATAAGCATGATAAATGTAGATGCAAATGCATAAGGTGTATGTAGGCATGCTAGGGTTTATGCATGGATGCATGGGTGTGAGGTGCGTAAATGGGTGGAGCAAGTGGGTAAGGACTCAGGCCAGCTGCCCATTCTATCCCTGGCAGACCCTCGCATGTCCACCGTGCAAGTCTTTCGCGCATCAAGGGCGTGCATGCCAGTCACAAAACAAGGCAACGAACCAGCGACCTTTGCCTCACTCCCCGGTTATGTATGGCAATGCAAATGACTAAATGGATACATAGGGACCTAGACGAGACTACCATGAATAGATGCATGCCATGGGTTAGGTCTTATGATGCAAGGATATGGGGTGATGGAATGAATGAGGTGGGTGGTGCCAGAGCTCAACCCAACAGCTTATTCTATCCCTGGCACAACCGCGCAACCAGGACGCGCTCGCCGGAGATAGAACAAAGCTGCAAGCTTTGCTGACTTGCATACCCACATGCGATGACTCTAAAATGAATGCTTTGCATGCATGAGCCTGAGGGGACTCTAGGGAATGTTCCTACATGCTTGGATGCATGAGTGGTTGGGTGGATTCCTCCACCCACCTACGTCGCCGAAGATGATTCCCGACATCGCCGGAGGTGGAGAAGATGATGGAAATGGCCAGAATGCATGATAAAGTGTGATGCAAACATGTTGAGGATGACATGACAAAGATGCTGGATGAAAAACAAGAATGAAAACGGACTTGTATAGCGAGGGAGGAGGCTACCTGCAAGTGGTGGGTTGTCCTCTCCGACGGCGGCTCGCGGGGGCGTTTCTTCAGCGACTAGCGTGCAGCGGCTGCAGAGGTGGGCTCGAAGGGGCGTGGTGGTGTTGGTGAAGCGTTCCGGGGAGTGATGTGGGGCTAGTGTGGCTGTGGTTGTTTGGGTTGTTGGGTTGTGGTGGTGGTGTTGATTTTTGGCTGACGATGGAGGTGGTTGTATGGGTGAATGCAGGTTTGCTCAGGCAATAGGGGAAGCTCTACCAGGAGACAAGGACGTGTGCTCTAGCGCAGGGCTCTGGATGCAAGGCCAATAGGAGATGTCGTGATTGTTCTGGATGGCCGAGAAACCGAAGAATGACCGGCATTGGGTGGTTGTGCTCAGGGACGATTGGAACTCGTAGTTGGAGTCTAAAGGGGCCAAAGGTCCAAGAGAGCCCTCTCGTGGCTGAGGGGAGGTCATTTTTGAGGAGGTGGTGGCGTGTGCAGGCAGCTAGCAGGGCATGGGTGGCTCGCCAACGAAAGGTTGTTGGTTGCAGTGTTGGCATGGGCGATAGGGCATGGGCAACGAGCAAGGCATGGCCGTGGCTACGTGTAGGCCGCGTGGTGGTGACAAAGGCATCAGGCACGCAAGGCACCGTAACTCATACCAGGTACGATGACAACGACTGGTCGAGCGGCTCACGCAGGACAGCCCTGGTCCCCCCCTCGCATCTACGACACACGCTTAGGTCGTGTAACCAGGCCACACATCCCACTGGCACAGGGTACACAGGTTGGGCTTGGTGTTGGGCTTGGTGTAAGGGTTTGGTGGGTTAGTGTTTAGGGTAATGTAGGGTGTTTAGGTTGGTTTTAGGGTATAATGGGGTTTGGAGGGGGTGAAATGCCTCATTGCTGCTGGAGCGTGCTCTTTTGGAAAAATCCACTGCGAATGGCTGCCAAAATGGGGTGTCTACACTAGCGGTATCACCTTGTTCTGCATCACCTGCTCGTTGCGGTCGACAATCTAGATAGCATCCTCTACAAAGGACAGAACTTCCTAGAGCCCCTCTGGCTGAACTGGGATCACATGAGATGTGTCAGCCAGACACTTCCTCAGCATGGACACATGGAACACGTCGTGTACAGACGACATCTCTAGTGGTAGATCCAGCAGATAAACAACCTCACTGATCCTCTGGGTAATATGGTATGGGGCAATATAACGAGGACTCAGCTTTCCACACTTTTCAAACCTCATGACACCCTTGGTCGGCGACACCTTCAGAAACACATAGTCTCCCACCAGAAATTCCAATGGTCTCCACCTCCTGTCGACATAGCTCTTCTACCAACTCTGTACAGCCAACAACTTGCTACAGATCAAATCAACGTTGTCCGCATACAGCTGCACAAGCTCAAGACCAATCAACTAACGCTCGCCCACCTCACTCCAGCAAACCGACAACCTACATGGCCTACCATACAAAGCTTCGTATGGTGCCATCTCGATGCTCGAGTGATAACTATTACTGTAGGGGAACTCAATCAGTGGTAGATGGTCCTCCCAACTCCCTTGCAGGTCTAGGGCACATACTCTAAGCATATCTTCCAACATCTGGATAGTCCTCTATGTTTGACCATCTGACTAAGGATGAACTATTGTACTATAGTTGAGCACTGTGCCAAAGGCCTCCTGCAGAGTTCTCCAAAACCTTGAGGTAAACCTCGTGTCTCTATCCGACAAAATGAATACTGGAACACCATGCAATCGAATCACCTCGGAAACATATAGCTCTACAAGACGGTGCATTGGAAGCTTCACCCGAATGGCCAGGAAGTGAGCATACTTGGTTAGCCAACCCACGATCACCCACATGATGTCGTTCTTCCTCTAAGTGCGCAGCAAACTAGTCACGAAGTCCATGGAAATGTGCTCCTACTTCCACACGGGAATATCCAATGGCTGCAATGTTCCCCCAGGTCTCTGGTGCTCTGCCTTGACCAGCTAGTAGGTTGCACACCTCGTGTGACATCTGGGCATGATTATTCATTTTTTTTAATTGTAATATTGTATAAATGGTTTGTTAATAGATAATCTGTTGTTTCTTGTGATTGTGAGGATTTGGTTGGCTTACTGTGCACCTGGTTGTGATTTGGGACCAATGTGGGGTCCGATTTAGGGATGCATAATTGCCTCGATTTGTGTGCCTGTCTTTTCTTCTTTTTTCTTTCCTTCTTTTCTCCTCTCTTTTTCTTTCTTTCCCTCATGGTCCATGGAACGTTGCACATTAACGTTCCTGAGGAACATTACAGGTTTTTTTTTATTTCGGGCCCGCGAGCCCGACCCTTCTTTTTTTTTTATTTCCGAGCCAGCCTTGCATAGTCCTTTTTTAAAATTTCTGAGTCGGGCTGGCCCAGTCCTCATTTGCAAGCCAAAATAGACCTATTCTACGGGCTTGCGTGGGCATGACAAGTGGGCCCGGCACGGTCCACGGCCCACTACGGATCTAGCCTGGCCTGGCCCAGTGTTGGGCTCAACAGGCTCGGACAATGGCGGGCCCTGGCTGGGCCAGACAGCCCAGGGCTGGCTCAGCCCGATTTCCATGTCTACATGTATACTCAAGTATAATGTCAAAATTAACATATGAATATGAGGACAATCGCTCGAGCCAATTCAAGGCCAAACGACACTCATATATACTTGAGTATAATGTTGAGATTAACAAATGATTTTTATCCAAATTCAAATATAATATCAAAACTAACAGGTAGTTACAAGATTAGTTGCCTAGCCCAGTTCGAGGCCAAACGACACAAACCGCTCATACATGTATGCTCAAATATAATGTCGAGGTTAACATATTGATATAGGATCAGTAGCTTGACCCTATTTGAGGCCGAACGACGCATACTGATATGTTTTTCATGTGTATTGAAATATGATATCGAACATGTATGCACAAATATAATGTCGAGGTTCAAATCATTATATCAAATATATGTATAATCAAATATAATGTTGATGAAAATACATGATTTATTACAAAATCAAATACATGCGCAAGCAGATATAATATCAATATAAATACATGATCTTGCATGATTTAATGGTGACATGGATGATGTTGGATCAGCCGCTCAACCTCATTTAAGGTCAAACCATGTGAGTGATCAGCTTGAAGGCCAAACAAGTATTGTGTCCCAAGCAATCAATCACACATGTCATGTCACAAAATTTACAGTGAACGACACACGTATGGTGTGGGCTCAGTCACCTGGCCTAATTCGAGGTCAAGATCACTTCTGATTTTTTATGTATGTTCAAATATAGTGTTGAAATTATCATGTGGTTAATGTACGTAATTTTGAGGAAAATATTAAATTAAATACATATTAATGAATATAATGTCAATAAAACACATGCTTAAGTGTAAAATCAGATATAATAGCGATCTATTATGAGATCAAACATGATTTAATTAGATTAATATCAAAATAAAAAAATATAATGTCAATATAAATTTGATTCCTAATATTATATGCTATCCCCTATTGACATGTTAAAAGGAATGCATTAGAGTGCTAAGATGACTAACACATATGATGTGAAATCGGTTGCCCAACCCAATCAATCGACTTTGAAGGCCGAGCAGAAGAGAACAAGGTTCGAACAGGCGTTGCGCCCTCGACGATCAGCTCAGGTACACCCAAGGTGATCAGTTGGGCAAATCATGTCATAACATTTGTAGATATCCCATTTCGGCACTCTCCTATTTCTTCTTTAGTCTCATTGCACTATATCATGTTGCGTTTGAACTTATAGGCCTTTTCTCGTAGCTCTAGAGCTCTCTTAATACTCATTTGCTAATCTTGGTCGTTAGATGCAAGATTTTTAGCATTCGACATTAGATGCTAAAAATTGTATGTTTCATGTTGAACATCACAATACCTGCATTTTACATGTCCAGTTCATTTCTCTCCCAAATCAGCCAAACCTTCCTTTTTTGGACTTGAATTAATTTTCTATCCTTTTAAACCAATGCTTGTGCCTTATTTAGAAGTATTTATTAACTTATTAAATGACTTGATTGACCACATTTGACTTGACGCTCAAATTTGGTAAATTCTGAGCCTAGGCGTGTAAGACACTGGTAGTTGTGCGTCTTAGATTATACCAACTTCTTTGGCATCCTATACCTAGCAGTTGGCTCCCTACATCTTCTCTCTTTCCTTTTTTCTCAAATTATTTCCATTTAAGGAAAATCCCTTTGATCGTACTGGTAGTTGCTGAGCTACCACTATTCCCTTTGATCATGTCAGGCTTTATTGTCCTTTAATGGGGGAATATTCCCACATTAAATGAGACTAGGTGTCTCGAGGTGTAAGATGTAGTTAGGCCTGCATCCTACATAGGACACTGGAAACCTAGTGTCTTACACCCTAGATATGGAAACTTTCAGCTACAGCTGTGACAATTTTGGAGCTCTTGCCTTTTCTTGATCCATCCATGCCTCTGTTAATAAAGAGGGGACAAAATTTTGGAAAGGAAATTTTCAGAGTTTGGAGGAAGAATTTTTGAGAGAGAGTGTGGAATTTTCAAAGTTTTGGGAGAGTTTTAGAGAATTTAACTCCTTCGCCATCTCCAACCGCTGTCATTCCATTTAGTGCATACATTTCATAAATTTAAAGAGGGTTTTCTTTTTAGTGTTTTACATATTTTGCAGATAAAACCTTTTGGGAGAAGCTCATCGATGCGGACACCCTTAAACAATGCTAGTGTTGTCCTGAGATAGCTGAACCCACATCTATATCAAATCTCCCTAAGCGTCTTGAGGGTCAGCAAAAGTGAACTAAGAGTTGCAATCACATTGACTTCAACATCCATGGAATAGAGGAGTCAAACATAAACTAAAGGGACATAAGTGAAGTGAAAATGGAAAACACTTCCACCAAAATCCCATATCCACAAAATGACGATCATAATGGGACGACTAAAAGTGCCCCCATGTTAGATGAACATTCCTCTCCTTCTTCCTTTTCCTTTTTCTTTGCAATTTTATTTTTATTTTGCGGATTTTCGAGCTCGTGGCAAAGTTCCTCCTTAAATGTTTTAAGGCACCATGACTCCTTCATTGTTTGGATTTTTTATTTTTATGCCCTCAAATGTATGCAACCACCTTTATTTGGGTTCTGATTCTCAAGAGCAAAGGTGGTTGAATTAAAAAAAAAGACAGTTTTCCAGACAAATTCACTATCAATTTGTTAAATGTATAGATACTCATGTCTTACATAATACGCACTAGTTTCAGTGTCTTACACATCTAGACAGAATCCCATTCTATTTTCAAAATAGAATCCAAGCTTCTGGTGCTCAATTTTCATCATCTAGTAGGTCACATACGTTGTCACATGCTTAGCAATTTCTCTTTTCATTCCAGGCTATTTGAAGTTTCTTTTCAAGTCCTTATACATTGTGATGCTCCCTGGATGAATCATATATCTGGACGAGTGGGTTTCATCAAGCAGTCTCTGTTTTTCTTACTCCACCTCAGGCACATACAGTTGTAGGTCGTATCTCGGCCCACCATCTACACCAATTGAAAATTGAGGCACCTCTCCCGCCTTCAGCTTCCTCCATGTCTCTTACATGAAGGGGTCCAGTTGTTGAGCTACCACTATTGCTTCTAACAACCTTGGGTGAACAGACAGATTTACTATCAAAGCTCTAATAGGTCCCTAAGATTGCCTCCGTAGTCTACACTCGACCAACCCGTCCAATAGATGCCATTCCTTGATCATTAGACTGGCCATGACATGAGTGCATCTGCAACTACATTCGCCTTTCCTGAGTAGTATGACAGGCTGAAGTCATAGTCTTTGAGGTATTCTATCCACCACCTTTGTCTCATGTTCAGATCCTTCTGCATAAAGATGTACTTCAAACTGCGATGATCTGTGAATACCTCAAACTGTTTGCCATATAGATAATGCCTCCAAATCTTCAAGGCAAAAACCACTGCAACCATCTCCAAGTCGTAGGTGGGGTAATTCTTCTCGTGGTCCTTTAACTAGCATGAAGCATACACCACCACTCTTCCATGCTACATCAAAATGTACCCCAATCCAATCCCACAAGCATCGTTATAGACTGTGAAACCTCCACTCCCTAAAAGCAGGGTCAATACTAGAGATGTGACCAGACAAACCTTTAGCTCATTGAAACTTTCCTCACACTGTAGTCCCACAAAAATGAGACGTCCTTCCTAGTTAGTCTGGTCAAGGGGACGACAATCTTAGAGAAATCCTGGATGAATTTTCGATAATATCAGACCAAACCCAAGAAACTTCTGATTACTGTGACAGTCTTAGGTCTGACCCAACTGTTCACAGCTTCTACCTTAACCGGATCCACTTTGATGTCTTCTCTTGAGATGATATGGCTAAGAAATGCTACCTCTTCCAACCAAAACTTGCATTTCGAGAACTTGGAGTAAAGCTAGTGTTGTCTCAGCATCTTCAACAAAAGTCTTAGGTGTATCTAGTCTACATCAGGAGAATATACCAACATATCATCCACGAACACAACCACAAACTAGTCTAGGTAGGGTTTGAATACTCTATTTATCAGGTCCATAAAGGCAGTTGGTGCATTCGTCAACCCAAATGGCGTGACCAAGAGCTCATAATGGCCATATTGAGTCTGAAAGACTATCTTATGCACATCTGTCTCCCGGATCCAAAGCTGGTGATACCTTAATCTCAAGTCTATCTTTGAAAAGACCAATGTCCCTTGCAACTGATTAAACAAATCATATCCTAGACACTGGATACTTATTCTTTATTGTGATTTGGTAGTCTCGTGGGACACCTGACATGTCATCTTGTCGAGGTTTTGAAAGAGTTTCCAAAGATATAAAATGGTTTTGAAAATGATTTTCAAAAGAGATGAGTTGGCCGGTTTTGGAAATTGGTTTTCCTTGTGGTCTCGTGTGCAGGTCGAGATATCGTGGGATCGTGTCTTTAGGACCAGGGAATGTGATGACATTCTCGGGTGATCGGGTATGTCTCCCTAGTTGAGGTCGGGGGCGGAGATTCTTGAGACTGAGAATCGTCGGGTCTTGGAGGTATGAGACTCCTTGACTGATGTCTCGAGGCAAGGGTTGTGGTCCACGGGTAGAGGTGTTTTGTGGCATGATGAGGAGATATGATACTCCTACTGTCGCTGTGAGCATTGAGGCTCGGTATTGTCAAGTGTAAAGATATGACACTTCCTCCTAAGCACCATGTGGAGGACACCGTGAGGAAGCGTATCTTATGGTGGCCAATGCAGGTGGGACACGTGCCCCATAACTAGTAGCGTCCTAAGAGATAGAACTGCCTTCCCAGAAGGGTTGCCTTTGTGAGGGTTCTCCAGGCAAGAGAATCACAAGACGGTGTCACTCCTGCACAAGGTGGTGCCACCATGGCAGTGCAATGCACTTCAATGGCTACTTGTAGATAGAGTTGGTGACCTGGTTCCAGGCTTCCCAACTCATTGTGTGTGGTTTTGGCCATGAAGGGCCTTATTTGTGGTTTTAAGTTGGTAGAGCTTTGTTCGATGTTTTGGCTGGTGTGGGTCGTGTTTGTTGTGGTTTTCAGCCTGTTGGGCCTAGTTAGTTAGTCATGGTGGTTTTGGAGAAAATGATTTGTAAAATGATTTTTAAGAAAAAATTAATATAGATTTGTTTTCCATTGTTTTCTTTCGTGAGATGCGTGCTAGGTGACTTTTGTTACTCACATTTTCTTCGTAGTTTTAGATTGCAGGTACAGACATGCAGTTGGGTTTTAGCATAGTGCACAAAGTTCGAAATCTCATAACCGCACACACAAGTGCCTGGTAGTTGATATTTCTGTTTAGCTTTTAATTTCCTGTAATTTAAATTGTTTTAAATTATTATGGAAATTAGGGACATTACATCCCCATCCGCCTCAGCCACTCCGGAATCTCCACCTGTCTCGCAGCCTTCTGCCAAAGCTATGCATGGAGGGGATGGGACAAGCAAGGGTCTCGTGAGTGGAGGAAGGAGAGGAAAAAGGAGGGAAAGAAAAAAAAAAGAAAGAAGAGACATGTGAGTGAGGGGAAAAGATAGACATGCAAACTGAGGAAACTGTGCATCCTTTGACCAAGCCCACATGGATCCCACATGGTTAATGCACAAAAAGCACAAAACCAGACCAACAAGGGAACCAAAATATGTGATTATCTAACAATAAACCATTTCCAAATATTATAATAAATCATGATTTACAATAAAGATGGATAATCAGGCCCAAGTGTTACATCTTCTTCGCTAACCATGTTTACTGTGTGGACCGAGAATCCCAACATAGAGTTAAGAGCAATCAGGATCGCTTATCCGAATGCGAGCAGAGAATCAAGTGGTCGTATCTAGGGCAGTCAAGATTTCTATGTCTTCTACCCTTAGTCAATCTTACCAGGACTGACTTGTGGAGGGAAGGGTATTTTCAAACTCGCTGCCTTTTCTTGAGAAGAGTAGTTGCTGAGCTTTCCTTTTAAGGCAAGTGTTAGTGCCTTGTCAGTCGACAAAACAAGTGAGCTTGTCCTCGTCCTCTGTGTGAGTCGCGTAAGGATTGCATCTAGTCATGTTGCACTGTCGAACATTGCTGGAGGGACATAAGGAAGTTAGTGTCACTGTTACGCTTTCGAGTTAGTGGCAGGCTCGAGCCCCCTTGAGTAATTTAATCTTAAAGAAGATGTCTTTATGATTTCATAGAATTTCTGAAGTATTTTCGGACTTTTAAAAGATGACTATGAATTAAGATAAAAGATAGAGGATAAATCATAAAAGATCAGGATGTTGCCTATGTAGGAGGCGACATGTCTTGTCGCCGCTTAAGGAGGCAGCGAGATATCGAAGCACCACCTCAAACGGCGACGAGCATCCTGGGCATTCTCTCTCATATAATTTGTCATCCCAAGCCTTAATATGATATATGGGATATTTATAAATATTATTATGATTTATCCCATAATTATTATAATTTCTATAATTTTCCACCATTTAAATATATTTATGCATATCATAAAAATCACTATAAGTGCCAAATAATTCCATAAAATTATTGAAATTTGGATGACTTGATAATTAAGAGTACTTATCTTTATTTTTACCAAAAGTGATATTTTATGATAAGTTATCACATTTTAATTTTATAGCTTATATTTAATTCAAGATAATGCAAAAAAATAAAGATAATATCCAAAGTGTCTAGATGATTTCCAATCTATGTTGAAATTGATTTATCCTTGATTTTAAAAGATACTTTCGTAATTATTGGAGATTTGAATTTTCAAATTTGATTTACTTAACTTTTAAGTTTAGAATTAAATTTGGAATTTATTTGAAATCTTTCTATTACAAATGTGATTTTAAACCATTGATTTGATCGTTATCTATTAATAGATTTGCATGAGGATATTTTAGGATCTTGATTTTAAAAATTATTCCTTTTTAGTTTCTCGACGCCATATTGACCAATGACTAGCTAACGTGGCAGATTTCATGCCAATTGGCTCTTGATTGACCGTGTGCACTGAATCCAAGATTTACAGCATCGTCGCCAGTGCGGGCGACAACGTATTAATCCTATCACCTATTCAATGAAGGACGAGATCTAAAATGTGATTTTTTGCCTCTTTTTTTTTTACTAATTTAATCCTGGCCATTGATCTCCCACTCGTTATTAACGAGATCTGGAGCCTCCTAACTCTATAAATAGACCCCTTAAGTCAAAAGTTTGAAGGGGGCACTTTAAAAACTATAGAAGCCAGCTCAAAACTCTAAAGAAAGATACCCTTAGAGAGAGAGAGAGGAAGATCCTTAGCCCTACTTTGTCCAAATCTCCCATGGGAGTATCTTAGATCCACTAGAGATCATCTTGTCCAAGCCAAAGTGTACTCTGAAGATCTGTCAGGCCTCCACTTCCTCATCCACTCCAAAACGCACGAGAGTGAAGAAAGTATTTCTTCCAATTACTTATTTTTATTCATATAATCCTTTGCATTCATTAATATAGCCCATGGCATGTGCATGCAAGGACAACCCCCTAGTTAGTATTAATCTAGTTATTCATGCTGTTTATTTCTTTTTCTTATTTTGTTTACTACACCTAAGTCTAATCTGTATTTGTTTTTTTTTTGTTTATTTTGAAGGAAAGGAATACTACATAAGTATGAGGACATCGTTGGGCAGCATCTTGCTGCCAACCGAGTGAACCAAAACCGAGTGAACCAAGAGCCCACATCCACCACAACCACCATCTCCCATAGGCGTCTTGTCAACCAGCATCACAAGCAAAGGACAAGCGGCGATCACAAAAGATGTCGAAGTGAGTGGACACGACGATGATCTTTATCAACACCCTCGAATCCTCATCCACAGCTTGCATCTAGTTGAGTGTGTGCCTTAGGTCCTTGGGATTGTCACACTTCTTTGGTGGAAGAGGCTCACCCTCGTCCGCCAACTTCCATGCTTGAGGGTCAACATTGTCAAGGAAGACCCAATAGTCTCCCACGAGCAGCGACTAGCTTCCCTATCTATTACATCTTCATCGGGAGCACCTTGGTCTAGACCCTTCCCTTCACTGCAAAGGGCTCGCTCCTTTTGTTGCCAGAGACAATAGCACATTGATAGAACAGTAGTGGTTCACCTCCCACTGCTACCTTGTTCTTCAAGCTCCTTGTGATTGCCACGACATCTTGGAGGAGTGCTTTGCAGTTGCAAATGTCCTTGGTAATAGGGATGCCTTTCGATGGAGTTGCGTTGAACAGCCTTAGCATGTCTCCCAGTAGTAGTTGTACCTTCGACAAGCATTCATATTTCTTTTGCAATAGAAGGAGGCTCAACGAAGTGTTCACTCAACGTTTTGCCTTTTCTGGTTTGGTCAGAATAGGCTAAGGAGGTACCCTTGTTGTTGTTGGCACTCCCCTCCTCCTTACGAACCAGTTGCTAAGGAGTACATCTGCTTTCCTTGGTGGTGCCTCCTTTGTCAAGGAAGCAAGCCTACAAGTGTGCTTTCTTGTGGGTATTTTTGCCCACCCTCCTTGTGAGATTATTGGTCGAAGGTTCTTCTAAGTGGCATGGACAACAACCCTAGTCAGGCGTATCACTCAGGCAACTGTCCTATCAATGGTCCTAGTAGCCCCAAATGGTGTGCTTGCTCAGGTGTTCATGCTAGTGGTAGGCTTGACAGGCACAACAGATGTCATTGCTCAGGTATTCTTCTGAGTAGTGGGCTTGATAGCCCTAGTGGATGGTGTCGCTTAGGTGTCCATGCGAGCAACGGGCTTGGCAGCCCTAAATGATGTGGTCGCTTGGGTGTTCATGCAAGCGGTGAGCTTGACAGTCTCAATAGATGTCATTGCTTGGGTGTTCTTTCGAGTGGTGGGCTTGACAGCCCCAGTGGATGGTGTTGCTCGAGTGTCCATGCGATCATGTGTTTGGACCGTACAATAGTTCTACTAGAGGAATTGCTAAAGGTTAATGGGTACAATCAATTCAAGGCTAAGAAAGTATGGTAGATCTTGCAAATACGACCAATAGATTGAATAAGCTCAACAACCACAACTACAACTACTAAAAGTCCTACATAGAATCCTATTTGCAAGGACTAGATCTGTAGGAGGTATTGGAGGTAATGAAACTACACTACCTTCCACAAAGAATGTTGAAGCATTCAGGAAATGGAAAATTAAAGCAGGAAAGGCCATGTATGTGCTTAAGACAATAATTGAGGAAGAACTTATCAAGCATATTCGAAAAGCCACCATACCTAATGAATCTTGGTACAAATTCACCACATTGTATGCACACTCAAATGACACGTGCTTGCAACTACTAGAGAACGATTTGATGGCCAACAAAAAAGGTTAGATGTCAATTCAGTGGTACTTCACAAACATACGTAGATTATGTTGTAAAATATATGAGTTAGACCCAAGTCCACTATTAGTGAGCCTAGGATGCAAAGAATTATTATCCAAGGACTGTGACCAGCTTATAGTGGACTCACTACTGTAGTACGTGGTTAGTTGACTCAGCCCTCAATTGAAGAGCTAGAGAATTTGTTGATAAGTCGAGAGAATCTAAATAAGCAAATGGTCGACACATCACTAAAGAATGAGGAGGAGGTGCTATTCACTGGTAAAAGAGGAGGCAAGCCTAAAGGTCAACAGCAAAGGAGATCACAGCCAAGGAGAGCACAACAAATTCAAGAGAAAAGGGAGCAACAATCTAGAGGTACATACCAAAAGAATGTGAAATGCTACAATTGTGGTAAGCAAGGCCACTTTGCACAACATTGTTGGTCCAAGAAGAAGTCTACAAAGGGGAACTTGGTGACACAAGGTTGACGTCAAGAAGACAATATTGAAGAAGAGTGGGACATCCAGGCATCCCTTGCAACGATAAAGGAGCAGACTCTTGTAGTTACCTAAAGCTCAAAGGCAACCAATTATGAAGAAGTAATTCTCCCAAACACTAAAGAGTTAGAGAGCAAGAAGTAAGAGAAAAAAGGAGAGACTGATCCATAAGACAAAGAAAAAAAGGACAAATCACAGAAGTCACACGAGGGACCTAGAGATTCATGGCAAATAGCAATATACCAGAAGACCATAGGTGTAACGACCTAGACTTTTGGTGGCATTTTAATTAGCTTTTTAGCTTGGGTTTCAAGTGTCTAGCATGTGTGGTTAGTGCGAGTCACCAACATTAATTGGGAGCGCGATCTATTGGTGCGATCTGCTAGCACAGTTTGCCAATGCGAATTGGTGACGCCAAAAGTTCAGTATTTAGAACTCAAGACAAGACTGCATTTTTGATGAATTTAGCGCCGCGATCGAGTTTCGAACGTCGTATCCTGGTGTATTGAGTTCAAAACACTATGTGAACCCTTGTGGTAGCCCTAAGGATTGTTTCGGGGCTATGGAGGTTGTTGGTGAGCCCTGGCGACTAGTTTTCCTCTAGCACGAGCCACTGGAGCAGTGTGTGGTTGTGCGGCCATCGATTCTAGCCTGAGTCGGAGACCTACTTACCCATGTGTGATCCCGGAGTAGACGACCTCTTAGGAAATATCTAGTTGGTGAGAGAGAGCATGTTAGTTGCATTCATGTGCATGTGTGCCATTCACGCCACCCTAATAACATTGCATCTGTGTCTTGTTTTACTTACATCAGGTTTTCCTGAATCCTGTTGCTCTTTTACAGGTTGTTGTGCGAGTTCCTCTGCCGGATCTCGAGAGTTCTCGTTCTCTGTTTCCCCTGTTGTGACAGATCTCGATCATCCTTTCCCGAGCTAGCCGTCAC
>JAMKQA010025879.1:0-21548 GCA_024699735.1 Posidonia australis
TATATATGTACACACACACATAGACATATATATATATTATCAAGCTTTGTTTTAGGGCTAGAATCAAGCTGTGTTGCCTTTTGAGTTTTAGCCAGATTCTAGCTGAGTTGAGACTAGTGTTTTAGGGCTAGTTCCAGCCAGAGTTGTGTTTTTAGCCAGTTCTTGAAGCAAAGTTTGGAATGGAACTTAGTCCTAGGAATTGTTTTTCAGAAATGCATGAGTTTCAGAAAAGAATGAAAATGTTTGAAAAGTCATGATTTAAAGAGATTTTTTTCGAATACACTTTTCCAGAGTTTTGTTTCTAGTGGAAACTTGGATTAAAGATTTTTGAGAAAGTATTTCAGAAAAGCATGAGATTTTCATAGAAAAGAAAAGTCTTTCAGAAAAGCAAGAGGTTTTATTGGAAAAGAAAGATGCTTTAGAAAAATATGAGTTTTTAATGGAAAAGAAAAATTCTTGAGTAAAGCATGAGATTTTAAAGTAAAAAAATAATTATTTTAAAAAGAAAGGGATTGTGCAAGTTTTGAGATTTACTTGTTTGTTTGACTAAGCAGAGACTCTGTATTAGTGAGACACACTCTAGTGGTTGCAGCTTGACTTGGCAAGAGTGGTCATTTCAAGTATGCATTAAATTTTGGAAATCATACATGTGATTTGAAAGAAATGAAAGAAAATGATTTTGAAAGCTAAGAATACGATTTAGAAAAGAAAAGAATAGTTTTTGTAGACACCCCGACCGTGCGGTCACTAGGCGGTGGACCTCTCGAATCATGCTCTGGCTGTGGTGGACCCAACCTAATCTTTTAAACCCAAAAATAAGCCAAAACCTGTCCTCAAACCTAAACATAAACCTAAAACCAAACTAAACTAAAATCAAAATCAAACCTAAGCAAAAACCTAATAAAATAAAATAAAATAAACTAAGACCAAAATTAAACCTAAACTTAAATAAATAAAAATAAACCAAAACGAAAACAAAACCAAACCTAAAAATACACATAAACCCAAAAATAATAAACCAAAAATAAATCCACACTAGAGGCCCAACCCAAATCCTATCCCTTTAAACCCATGTCCACTACTCACTTAAATCCATCCAAATTCCATATAACCCCATAGACCCAACCATAAACCCATTTCGCCCCACAAGAAAAACTAAACTAAAACCAAGATAAAACGTAAACTTAAAAATAAACTAAAATCAAACCTAAACATAAACCTAAAAAAAATAAAACCAACCTAAACCAAAACTAACACCAAACATAAAAGATAATAATAAAATAAATAAAACTAACCTAAGCATGAACCTAAACCAAGAATAACATCAACAAATCTAAACCAAACCTACAACTAAAAATAATAAGCCCACACCATAAGCCCAACCTAAACCCTAGGTCCACGTAAAGCCCATCTCAAATCCAAACCAAAACCCTAATCCTATCCTCACCAGTCATTCAAACCCTAAGCAATCCTACATTCCACATGCAAACCCCACTCTTTAAATACCCACTTATTCACGTACGTAAGAAGAAAAAAGGGGAGATGGAATGGGAAAGAGAGAAAGAGGTGGAGGCAGCAAAACCCTAAGGAGGAGGAAGAGTTTAACGAGAGAGAGAGAGAAGAAAGGGAGAAAGGAGGAGGATTCACGTAAAGGAAAAGGAGAGGGAAGAGAAGAGAAGCATCCTGAAGAGCTACGTCAACTAGGGCGTCGAATGACCACCGATCACGCACGTCGGGAGTGACAGCTGTCACTCGTCCACGTAGGTATTTTCGATCTTCTTCCCATGCGTTCCAGTGTGTTCTTTTCCATCGGTTTTTAATTTTTTTCCTCCCCCGTGTGCATGCACTGACAACCCCCTCACCCTAGAACATCCGTCTCCTCTCCCCTTTCAAGCAGCCTTCCCCCATCCCTCCATGATCGAGAAACCACGACCACGCTCTCCACTGCAACCCTTGTTCTTCTTCAGAGAGGAGAGCAGATAGAGAGTGAGAGGGAGAGAAACCTATAGCAGCCTATGCCCTCCTCCCTCCAGCCAAAAGCCATGCCACCAAGTATTGCCATCCCTCCGGTCATCCTTCCTTGAACCAAAATCGCAGCCCTCTGTGTCGTAGCCTAACACCCACCACACCAACCATTGTTTTTTTTTTGGTAAAGGTAAGTAGTATTAGATATCAATCCCAAGGGAAAAATCCAAGGGAATCAGAAGTCCAAAATTCACAAACAGAATCACAAAAAGAAGATAAGGCAATGTTCTTGTGGCTTAAATAAGTATTACAGATAAGAGCAGGTTTATGCTGAAATAAGTATATTCATATAAGTGAGAATATATGAAAAATTGCCAAATCTGGGAAACATAATCACAGAACATGAATAAATGATTATTAGATTCAATATGTAAGTTACAAAAAATACAGATTGGAGATCCAGCCGAACCTCTTTTGGCCAACTTCTCTTTAGTGAGATTCTTATTGTGAAGTACAAGCCAAGAGAATAATTTAACCTTAAGTGGAACCCAGGTCTGCCATATTTGCTCATAGAGAGTGAATCTTAATCCATCATCATTCAAAATATTGTAACAGGATTTAACTGAGTAGTTAAAAGAGGAGGTAGGCGTCCAGGATATTACGTCCCTCTCCTCCCCCAGGGGAGCAGATTGGATAATATGTACCAACATATCAAGTTGAGGTTGCAAAGTGTGACACTCATTTAGTTGAACTTTAGAGAGATCAATCAACTTGTTAAAATCCGCTCCAGATATCTCACTGATTTGTTTGACAGAGGCTTTCCTCCATCTACTAATAGAAAAGAGTTCAGGGAAAAGATATTTTAATTTATTCGCATTCCACCATTTGTGTTCCCAGAATAAGGTATCTTCCCCATTACTCAGATGGTGAGAGGAAAAACAATTAATAATATTAAAACAGCTTTTAAGGCAGAGCCACAAAGGAGAGCAATGGTTAGTGGAGGTGTTTAAAATAGCCCCAGGCCAAAGATAATGCATGTACCTGGCCTTCACTAAGTCTTTCCACTTAGTGTGACAATCTTAAGAGAGTAATTGCCAAGCTAGTTTAGATTTAAGAGCTAAACTAAAATTCCTGAGATTAATAATCCCCCAGCCATATTGTTGTTTAGGTCTACAAAGTAAACCCCACTTAACTAAATGCACCCCTTTCATGGCAGAAGGATCCGACTTCTAGAGGAAGTTGCTCCTAATCCTGTCAATATCTTTCTCAACCTGCCTAGGCATGTGGAGTACTGACATGAAATAAGTAGGAATGGCTGATAAGACTGAGTTAATCAGTGTCAGCCTGCCTCCAAGAGAAAGGAAATGTGCTTTCCAATGGGATAATTTAGAGGATAACTTCTCAATTACAGGAGACCAGTCTCTACGCGTGGCCCTCCTATAATGAAGGGGTAAACCCAAATATGTAATAGGTAGCTCAGCTGACTTGCAACCAAGTAATTTACACGCATTATCTATTGAGTCTTGAACTACCCCTTTCCCAGTAAGGGATGATTTAGAGAAGTTAATTTTGAGCCCTGAATAAGATTGGAAACAGCAAAGAATACATTTAATATTCACAATATTCTCTGCACCATCAACTAGGAATAAAATGGTATCATCCGTGTATTGAATGTTTAACACATGGGGACCCCCATGTGGGAATTGGATGCCTTGTATAAGTTTGTGATTTAATGCTAGCTGTAACATACGATTCAAGACATGAGTAGCAATGATGAAGAGCAAGGGAGAAATAGGGTCCCCCTGTCTCAGCCCTTTGGCAGCTCCAAAGAAGCCATGGGATGTACCATTGAGTAGTATGGAGAATTTTGCAGAGGAAATGCACATCTTTATCCAAGATATCTATTTCCCCCCAAAGCCTAACCCCTGCAGGGAGTCTAGAAGGAATTCCCAATAAACATTGTCGAAAGCCTTCTCAAAATCCAGCTTCAGAATGAAGCCAGAAACCTTAGAGGACTTCATGAAGTGGAGAGTTTCCTGGGCTACAAGGAAATCGTCCCCAATTGAGCGTCCAGAAAGAAAGGCACACTGTGTATTGTCAATGACCTTGTTAAGAATAGGGGAGAGCCTAGAGGCCAGTGTTTTGGTAAAGATCTTATAAATACTATTCACCAAACTTATAGGTCTAAATTCTGCAATCGTATTAACTCCTAATCGTTTGGGAATTAGTACAATGAAAGTCTGATTTAAGGGGGAGAGAGTGTCTGGTTCACTAGCTGTGAAGACATGATGAAAAATTTGCATTATATCATCTTTCATCAGATCCCAGAACAGTTGGAAGAAGAACATAGGGAACCCATCTAGTCCAGGACTTTTGTCCCCGGGAAGCCTGGTTAAATTTGCCTTGATCTCTTCTTCCGAGAACGGTGCTTCAAGTAATTCAGGATTGGGAATTTTATTGGGAGCCAGGCAGTCCCAGTTAAGAGAGGCACTAGGTCCTTCCTGGAAGTTGAATTGATGATAGAAGTGCTTTCCAATTTCCTCTCTAATAGCCAAAGGAGATGTAATCTGAGTGGAGTTGACAGTAAGAGAGAAGATAATGTTATTCCGTCTATGTGAATTAACCACACTATGAAAGAAGGAAGAATTAGAATCTCCCTCTTTCTGTCATTGAATTCTAGATTTTTGTTTCCAGAAAAGCTCTTTTTCTCTTAAAAGTTCAAAGTGATGTTCTCGCAAAGCTTGTTTCTCTATCCGTATCTCTTCATTGAGGATAGAGTGCTCTGCTAAGCAATCGATGTTTTGGATACGTGTTTCAATGTCGCTTAATAACTGACCTCTTTTCAGTCTAATTGGGCCGATCCAACGTTTTAGACTTTGCTTTAAATATTTCAATCTATAAGTGAATCCAGCCAGAGGATTAGATGTGTAAAATAGATCTCTCGATTTCAGCCAACAATCCTGAATAAGAGATTGACATCCATCAAAAAGAAGCCAGGATCTGTAGAACCTAAATGGGGTCGGACCCCAATTCTGCCTAATAGTGTTTAATATAATTGGGACATGGTCAGAAACTACTCTGGCCTTACCAGAGCAGAATGAGTTGGGGTATTTAACCGACCAGGAAGTAGAGGCAAGGAAGCGGTCAAGTTTGACCATCGTGGGATCAACCTGGAAGTTAGTCCAAGTATAGAAACAATTGATGGGAGAGAGGTCCACCAAATTCATTCCATCGATGAAATCATTAAACCTTGACATATGTGTAGAAATCCTAGGGCAAGAGGAATGCTCGCGAGAATATCTAATCAAGTTGAAATCTCCACCTATGACCCAGTTTTCACTGACTACTTGGCTGAGACCGTGCAATTCCTCAATAAAGTCAGACTTAAGTCTGGATGCACAGGGGCCATAGACCCTTGTGAGCCACCACTCGAAGTTGTCCTCGAGTGAATGAAAGTGTAAAGAAAGGCAATAATGGCCCGTCAGGTGTGTCTTAAGGCTCAATTTTTATCATCCCAGCCAATCAAAATGCCTCCTGAGGCACCAGAAGAAGCAAGATATGACCATGAAGTAATTTTCCTGCCCCCTAAAGCTCTAAGCGAGGCAGGAGAATAATCATCTTTCTTAGTTTCAGTAATAATAAGAACATCACATTTCTGTGATCTGACTAGATTGTGTATAGCGCAAGATTTAGAAGAAGACCCTAAATCTCTAATATTCCATGCTGCAATGATCATGAACACATATTAGAGGACCGAGAGGGAAGTTCCCTCTCGCAAGAATAACTAAGATCCTTCAGGGAAATGGGATGTTTCCCCTGATCGTGCCTAATTTGGGAAAAGAAACTATGTGCCTCTGCATTAGTTCTAAGGGAGATACCAATTTTCCCACAAAACTCTTGAAAGTGTTGGTATGAGTCCCATATCAAGGGGTCTAAGTCCTTATCATACATATTTGCCATACATAAGTCAATGCCAGTATGAAGGGAGGACGGCAAAGCGTCAAAATTAGCAAAAATAAAATTACGAGCAGTATATTTTGTGGAATTCTCGCTGATACCTGGGCATGAATCGCGGTGTTAGGATGGGAGGAGTGCAGATCAGCAAATTTTTCAGCCGTGACTTCCTTCTCCATACAATCATACAATGCCAATAATTTCTTGAACTTTCCCATGGAAATATTCCTACAACGAATCTCTGCTTGGATGAAGTTGGATTCGTCGAGGGTTGCCGGAGATTCGCTCCCCTGGGAGCAGTCCATTTTGGATGATATGGAGGGAAAAGCTTTATACCATCCTTTAGAAGCAGGGGGGTGGGAGAAGCTTTATGCCAACCTTCAGAAGTTGGAGGAGAAGGGGAAGCTTTATGCCACACCAACCATTGTTGGAACCCAATGGCCTCATCCATATCCCACGTCTAGAGACACACCACAAAAGTCCCAACGTATGAACCCATCAACTCAAACTCTTCCTTCTCCGTTGAACCCATCAAAGCCGGTAGTCCACCGCAACCTCCTTTCCCGCACTAACCTACCTCACGTCCAGCAGTCCCCATGCACGAGAGAGAGGGAGAGAGAGGCATTCTAGTCCCATGCACGAGAGAGAGAGAGAGAGAGAGAGAGGTTGCCTAGTCCCTTTCATGAGAGAGAGAAAGACAGAAAGAGAGAGGGAGGGAGAGAAAAACAGTCTGTGAGCTATACCACCTTCCACAACCCTCTAAAACCCTAGACCCCCATGCCTAAGAGAGAGAGAGAGAGAGAGGAGAAAAAACCGATCCTGTAACCCTAGAATGGTTCATGCATGCGACAGGAGGAAGAAGAGCTCACGTCATCATAACTAAAGGCGATTTATCTCGTCGCTAGACCTATCGGTGACGTGATTTGAATAAATAAAAATGATAATATTCCCATTCACCGTCGTTTTGGTTTTTTATCGGTTTCTAGAACTATATTCTGTCCACTAATAGGGTAGAAACTATTTGCTTGGTAGCAAGGTTATAGTTCTTTAGGATTCTTTATTTGGTTTGACTGACTGAGCAGAGCAACCCAGGCTGGTGCAAGTCGCCTACCCGTACTCTGTCTCGGTTGTGATTATCAGATCAGGGAACCTAAGGTGTCCTAGGGACTTGTTTCAGAATTTACCTTTCTCCCTAAGTCTGTAACAAACCTTAGTAGATGCTTGATATCTTGTAGTTTTGTGTTTATTTATCGCTTTGTGGCTTGCTAGAACCGACCAATAAGGACAGAATCCTGGGTTGCGGGCCCTTCTTTAGAGAGATAAACCTACAGTCTAGGCCCTTTTGGTGGACCCTAATGAAGATCAAAGAGTGGTACCAAAGAGCCTAAATCCTATTTAGTGACCCCTAGGACTCATGAAATCAACTTCACCCTTGCCATAGGAACCTACATGGTTGAGCGAATATAGGTTAATCAAGTCATTAAGTAAATATCTGAATTCATTAAAATCGGTGCTTTCTCTGAAACTTAATTGCTTAGTTAGGTTTGTTTGATGTCGGATCTATCCAAGACAGATCTGGGCTGTTAGATCAGTCTAGGGCACGTGTGGCCTAACTGTGAGGCGACGCCCCTTGTCGCCCAATAGAGTGGTGACGAGACTTGACGCCGTAGTAATAGGCGACGTCGAAAGATTCGCTCTGTTTGACTTGTTTGCTAGATGATGTGTGCTCTGAGCATGTTAACATTTTGCATAAACCTCTGCATAGTCTTGCTTATTATCTGTTTGCGCATATCTTGCCATATATTCACCAATGTTCATGTTTGACTCGATTTAATAAGATTTGATTGGCGTTTTCCTCATTTTTACCTACATCCGCATAGCATTAAGCATCATGCCCACTCAGGCATACATTAATGACATTCATGCATGGTTTTTCGCATGTCACCCAAGGGCATACAAGTAACCGGCATAATCGCCTACATCATGTCCTGAATCGGTTTTCATGTATTGTATATTGCATATCACCCAAGGACGTACAGTAAATAGCATTCATGGTAACATAATGTCCCGAACATCACATGTATCGTTTTCCATCGCGTTTCTTTTGGATTTCTCACATTCATCTTTAAGGCAAGGTTGTTTACTATGTCAAGCTATGGTGGACCGTCGGTCTAGAACTCGTACAGCGTGATTGAGCCTTAGGTTCATGGCTCTTACCTCTTGCATTTCGTTTGTTTTCACATGGCATGAAACACGCATCTATATTGGACACAAGTAAGCATACATTCACATTTGCCACACATACGAGCGAAAGTGCAACAAGACCGATTCGTCGAATGTACGGGGGGTGCCTAACACCTTCTTCGTGCGTAACAACAGTTCTCACCCATTTCTCTGCCCACAATAACCTATGTGTTATCCATTGGCATTGGAGTCATTTCTTTAATTTGTTTTTGATTGTTTGTTGCATCGCATTGCATTTTTTCAGTTTCCCTTGTCTTTCTGCTAAATATACTTGGTGGTGACTCTCCTTATCCATTTGTTTTATTTTCACGCGCTTTCCTCGAACTCATCACTCCCGCCAAGGCCCTATCGGTCCCCCACGTTGGTATGGTCATAATTTTCAAAGATAAGACTTCTTTGCTTTCTTGCTTGTGAGGCAAAAGAGTATTACTCAAGAATTGTGTGCGGTATCTAGGAAAGATGTCAGAGTAAAGTCTGTCTTTAGTGGGGTGTGTGTTGGATGACCTTTCAGTGGTCACTCATGTATGTTTCGTTGGTGTTTTTCTCAGGTGCAGGACCAGAGTGGGTGTTTCTAGTGCATGTGAGATGGAAGCTGTTGACCACACATCAAGAGATCTGGGTAAGTGTTTAGTTTAATTTAAATCAGTTATCAGTATTTTGATTTAAGTTGTTTAATATTGGATTTAGTATTAGATTTGATGCAAGTAATTATCGTAAGTAAAACAAAATTATAGCTAAATTTTTGTAATGGCTCGGAGGTGGTACACCAAGCATTAAAAATTTCATGTATGATTCATGTAATTTACTGGACAAACATTATACGAAAATGAATACCGTATTTGAATTTAAATAAGATACTTGATGGTACTTACAAGCACAAGAACAACAACAATGCTCAATAGGAAAACCACGATGAACTTGAATTGAAACTAAGTTAGTTTTCTATATCATCTTACTTGGTTGATATATATCAAAATTCAAAAACAAAAATATATTGAAATAATAGAAAAATGTTTCACTATCAGTATATATCAATAGAATGCAAGTACAAAAGGAGTTTATAAAGCAAATTAAAGAAGATATATACCAAAATCACTAGAAAATTTCCTTAGTCTTCATCATTATAGTCAATACTCTCTTCTTCTTCATTTTCTTCATCGTCTTCTACGAACGTTCTTTCTTCATCCTCAACTTGCCACAACTCTGAATTTGGTGGAATTGTAAAGACTTAATCTAGAGCATGGTTAACAACTATCAGTTGTTGAAGCTTGTAGTCAAGTTGATAAAACTCTTCAAATTCATTGTTTGTAGCATCAATAGATTGGGAGGAGGCTCTTGAAGCCTCTCTCCCTCCTTCCTCCTCTTCCTCCTTGAGTCCCTTTCACTCAGGAGGGGACTCGTTGGCCTCCTACGGCCAAGAACGCCGTCGCCATCGCTCCGCACTGTCGACCGCCTCTGTGAAGTCCACTAGAGCACTCCGGTCGTGCCCCCTCCACACCACCACCTCAGGAGACTCTGCCTCGCCGACAAGAACCTCTCCACGCAGCCGCACCGCCGTTCCAGTGGCCGGAGCGCCTGCCCCTACCTCCGTCGTGGTTGTCTTCAGCGCAAGGGATGGGTGGAGCCATCCAGACATCCCCGGTCCTCGCCGCGCTGCTCCAGCCGCAACATCGCCACCAGCTCCCTCGTTGTCGTCTTTCTTAGCGCCTGTCGACTCCTCGCTGGAGCTAGAGAAGGGGGAGAGCCTCAGGCCGCCCCAGTCATGTCCACCTCGCCGAAGACCTTCGCTTGGCCTCCCTTTAGCCTCCTGAACCACCGTTGGAGCCCCTCCACCGCTGCACCGTCTCTGGTCTGTCGCCGGAGTTCGTGCTGGAGTGAAGACATCGACGATCTGTCGGTAATCTTCGAATGGGTTTCATTTTGCCTAGGCCCTTAGGTTTTTAGTTTTTTTACATTTAGGCCCTTAGATCCTTAACTTAATTTCAAATTCATCATTTAGGGTTTTAATTGTTTTCACACCCATTTTTGACATTTTCCACTTCGTTTATTTATAATTTTGCACTTAAATATAGTTTTCACTTAAAAATCATGTTTTCATTGTTAAATGATCTTTGATTTCATATTTTGGTCACATTTGCACTATATGTGTGAATTTTGTACATTAGACCCTGACTTCTCAGGAAATTACCAAGATGCAATTTTCACACATCTCACACTATAGTGTCACATTTTCATTTAATCCATCACCTGCACACTACGATAAAAGTCACTGAATATACTTTAATCAAGATTTCCCCTTTTTCCCGTGAATTTTGCATTTTAGCCCCTGATCTTGCTCTTTAACAGGTTTACATCATTTTTTCGTATTTAAGACCTTGTCCTTTTCATGTTTTCTCGTAAATAACATTTTTTCAACATTTTGCATATATTAGACCATATATCATGCACATGTACACAATTATCACACTTGGCCTCGTGAAATTACCAAATTGCCCCAATGCTGTCAATTCATGTACATGCATGTTATTTGTGCACTAAGTCATGCATAATCTCTATCTCAATCATTCCTCAGCATGATTTACACATTTAGGTACACTTTTATGCATTTTGCATAGTTTTCATTACATTTACATATCATTCCATCCTTTTGAGTAAGCTTGCCTTCGATGTGTTTTTCTGTGGATTTCTCGCCAACCTGTTTTTCGAATTCCTTCGCTTGACATTTGATTCCCTTTATTCCACATTTTCAGAATTTTCGATTTGATTTGGATTTCATAGCTCAAGGGCATACACTAATTGACCTAAAGGCCCACATTGGCCCAATTACAGATTATTTTTCCTTTTTGATTTTTTATGACATTTTTCATGATTCTAACGATTTGGATTGATCCCACTTTTGATCCTTTTGATATCAGTATGGTTTTTGAAAACATTCTTTGCAGAAACACTGTCATTTTATGTGATTGTCTTCACATGTCACAATTTGGTCGTTTTGCATAGACTTCTTTGCAATTTTTTCCTTTTGATTTCTGTGATGTTTTCTAAAATTCTGATGATTTGGGTCGATCGCATTTTTGATTCTCTTAATGTCGGTATGCTTTCCCGGGCCATTCTCTTAACAAGTGTCGTCATTTCATGTGATTTTCTTTGTCACTTCATATTTCACTATTCCGTCATTTCGTGTGGTTTTCTTCGTAATTTTTGCATGCATCTTGTACATCCATCTGGTCTCGACTTGGCATTCATATTAGCATGATTAGAGCACAATCTAGGCTTAGCAAGCATTCATCTAACCATTGGCAAGCGAATCAGACTAGAAAGACTGAGTTTTTCGGGCGTACGGGGTGCCTAACACCTTCCCCGTGCGTAACAGGAATCCTTACCTATCCTCTGGTTTGTAGACATTTGGCTTTTTCATTTGCATCACATGCATTCATCTTTTTGTGGTTTGTTTGTAATTTTCCTCGTCTTTCCCTTAAAAGACTAGGTAGCGACTCCAATTTTTCCCATTTGTCCTATCTTACGCCTTCGCTATCCTGGCATGGTTGTGGCCTCCTCCCTCAGGTGCGACTCCGCGCTGGATTCCCGGGCGGGCATGGTCACAGAAAGATTCATATTTTTTTCTCTTTCTTGAAACTTGAGGTACATAACAAACTTGATTTGCTTTGAAGCTAACATAAATGGCTCGAATCTCCTCAAGTATTTAGTTGGTATGACATCTACAATATCATGCTTGATTTCGTGTGTGACTCCCTCTTTAGGGTCATACCAATCACAAAGTAACAATATCACTTTATTTGAACCGGAGTATTCCAACTCGAGGATCTCTTTTTAGAAACCATAATAATTAATATGATCTTTTCTATAACAAGATCCGTTCACCATAACTCCTGAATTTTGCGTAGTCAATCACTCACCGTATTCTTATGTGTGAAATTAATACCCATTTGAAAAGCAAGCTTCATATGACTTTACTTAAAAAATAAGACCATAAGCTATGTCGTTTAAGAGTTTTTGCTTAGGACTAGGATCAGGTTGATTTACATGACTTCTAATCCACTCAGGAAATGTGTTCCTGAATAACACTAAGATATCATTATCTTTTAGACTAAGACGATCGATCGCAATTGTTCTCTGAATTGCCTGTACTCAAAAATTTGAACATAGTAAGATAATATATTATTTAAATTTATTGAATAGACATATCGAGAAAGATAGCAAAAAATACTCGACAAAGGGTTCAACTTCATCGCAATTGTCAAGAACATATAACTTTGCAACACCTTTCTCGCTTTGGGTCAATAGACATTCTTTCTCCTTTCCAAAAGGACGAGCATTAGAACAAAAGATAAAAAGTATATCATTTTACTCCTCAACTCCCATATCATTGTTTCTCTGTGCTCGATTATGCATTGTTTCAACCTTTAATGAGAAACATCTCGAACTAAAAGTGAGAATCTCTTTGTAGATCTATTGTACACTTATTGAACCTTCCACTCTATTCTTATTCTGAATTTTTTGTTTCAAGAAAAACATGTATCTATTAAGAATATAGATAAATTAGATATAAGTGCTCTCAATAACAAAAAAGAAACAAACTTTCTTTAGAATAACAAATACCTCTCGAAAATATACATTCATCGATATTGCACCCACCTACTTTGGCTTCGTAAGGCAAGTGGATCATTATATGTTTCATCAAGTCAAAGAAGGTAGATGGAAATATCTTCTCAAGATTGCACGATATAAGAACAATATTTACCTCTAAAGTCTCGATGTCTTTTACTAACAATTTGAAGGAGTAAATGGCCTTAAAGAATTTACTTAGATTTGTGAGTACATTTACAATGAACTTAGACAACAAAACTCTAAATGCAATGGAAAACAATCTCTCCATAAATATTTGACAATCATGACTTTTCATTCTTTTAAAAGTATATTTCTTGAGATCTACAAGTTTTGATATATTTGATGCATATCCGTTTGGAAATTTCAAGTTGCTGACACACTTACACACTGTCTTTATCTGATTCTTATCGAGTGTAACACCCGTAAATTCATTTTGTAATTATTTACAATTTTAATGAATATATTTTTTGGGATGGTGTTTCTGTTTTAAGGCCCATTTGTAGTGTATAGGCCTGCACCTAGTACATAGCATACACCACAGATCACTACTACCGCCCAACCGATATATCCTACCCCTTCAGTTGGGCAAGGGCAAAACCAAGGGTAGAGACGGCCTTGCCCTCCAAGGCATAACTTCACTCCTTTGGTTGAGCCGTTGAGTGCCATCTTGCTAAAGGTCATGCCACTCCTGACGCTGCCAGAGATTCGTCCATCGCTGAACCCCTTTCCACCGTGGTATAAAGCAAATCTATACTGCAACTTTCATCGAGTTGCGGGGCACTTGACTGACAATTGTTTCACGCTACAGCATGCGATTCATGATTTGATTGACAATAAGGTCATCATTATCAATACACAGGAGGCAGGCACAACATCTACACCAGCACCAGCACCTAGCATTGTGAATCAACCTTTGCCCAATCACAATGCCAGGACCTCAGACATTCATGCCATCTTCCCCTTGGGTTCTGCCCTGTTTGCGACAGACCCTTCTTCTCTTATCTTCTCAGTTCATGAGTCTCCTCTTGTGCATCCCCTTGGGTTCTGCCCTAATCGCAATTTTGATTCTCTTGATGTCGGTATGCTTTCCCGGGCCATTTTCTTAAAAAGTGTCGTCATTTCATGTGATTTTCTTTGTAGCTTCATATTTCATTATTCCGTCATTTCGTGTGGTTTTCTTCGCAATTTTCGCATGCATCTTGCACATCAATCTAGTCTCGACTTGGCATTCATATTAGTATGATTAGAGCACAATCTAGGCTTAGCAAGCATTCATCCAACCTTTGGCAAGTGAATCGGACTAGAAAGAATGAGTTTCTCGGGCGTACGGGGGTGCCTAACACCTTCCCTATACGTAAGAGGAATCCTTATCCATCCTCTAGTTTGTAGACATTTGGCCTTTTCATTTGCATTACATGCATTCATCTTTTTGTAGTTTGTTTGTGGTTTTTCTCATCTTTCCCTTAAAAGTCTAGGTGGTGACTCCGATTTTTTCCTTTTATCCTATCTTGCGCTTTTGCCATCCTGGCATGGCTGTGGCCTCCTCCCTCTAGTGCGAATCCGCGTTGTATTTTTGGATGGGCATGGTCATAGAACTGGCAACTCCGTTGGGGAGTAGCAGATTCTGGCTTTCAGGTTAGTTACTTTTCGCTTGCTCTCTGAGGCTTTCGCTTCACATGTTTGCTTGTTTGTCTTGCTTGTACTTGTTTGCTTACTTAGCATGCCTTTCACATTCTCTTGCTATCACTGCACTCACATGCCATATATCTTGCCTTTTGATTTGATGGATGTTTTCTTTTCACATTCATGATGCCACGACACTTGCATATGCCATGATCACGCCTTTTGCTTGTTGTTTGCTTGCTTGATTGCCTTACTTGTGTGTTTTCTTCCCCTTCGCATTTGACATGACTAGGAGAGTAGAGACATGTTTGCTTTCCCCTTCTGGTTTAAAATAAAACACACAAATTCAGAGAAACAATTAATAAGGCAAAACTAGAGACCAATTCGAACACTTTCCCCTCTAGTTAATAAAACGCAAGTAAAAGACACAAAAGCATATTTCACGATTGATCATATAGGGCATGCATCTTCTCCTCTGAGTCCATCCACAGTTTGTGAAGAACAATTCTAATAGCCCGTTCTATAGCTTTGGCGTCGGACGTGTTGTTAGTTTGTTCCCCTTGTCCAGGATCGTGTTGGTGTTAGTAGAGGGTGCAACTCCATGCTACTGTAGGAGATGAGGCCACCAACGCACCACCCGTTCACTATCTACGCTTTGGTCAAGATTTAGAGCGAGGACCTTTACTTTCTAGCTTGAGTCGGAGACCCATTTACCCTTGTGTGATCCCGGAGTAGACAGCCTGGTAGGACACACTAGATTGGTGAGAGAGAGCATAATAGACGCATCCATGTGCATGAATGCCATTCACACTACTTTAATAACTACATCTTGTTGCTGGTTTTAACACCGGTAGTTTTCATTTTTCCAGGTAGAGTGTGAGTTCCTTAGCTAATGGTCGAGCATTCCTGCCTTGATTCACCTATTTGCGACACTTTGTTGTTGATCATCTTTTCTCAGGTTATTCATCACTTTGACGATAGCTCGTCCCAGGATTCATCCTCTCATTTGCTATCGCAGTCCCATTTGCACCCGTTCTCGGTCAGCCATGACCCAGCGCACCAACGAGCCTCTCTCCACCACTGTTGCTCAAGAGGGCATTCCATTTTCGGTCCCTCCTACCCTTACTGTGACTTTAGTTGTTCACTCTGTTCCTTTCATGCATCTCATAGGCTCTATCCCCTACACCATAGGACATCCACAGACCTTGGCCAGTCTGGAGCCAGGCATTGAGTCTGTCTCAGTGACCCCTACTCGGGTTCCAGATGTATCACTGACGGCCTCTCTCCCTCAAGGCACTTTCTCTTTTAGCACTTAGCCCACTACGGCGACATTCCTTGCAGGTTCCCTACCTCCAAGGCAATTTGTATCTGTTCTGTCTTTGACATCCGGACCTTTGACTGTGCCACCTCTCACTGTCCCTAAGGGATCTCCTATCGAACAGGCAGAATACTTGTTGGCCCTCGCCCAGAAGATCGAAGGCATGGCCTTTGCTATCCAATCTACTATGGACCCCACTATTCTTGAGGTTCCTCGGTAGCCTACTTTGGTGTTTCAGGCATCACCTTCTGCACCACCACCTCAACCCTCACCCTAGCTCCTCACTGCACCAACGTTAGGTGTGACATCACTACCTTAGACACACCACCTCACTGCACAACATTCTACTCTAGCATCTAGTGGCCAGCCCCTCGGGTTGGCTGGAGTGTAGCATCCACAGAGCCTGCAGCCTGGCACCGTACCGCTGCAGCTGCTGCTACTCCCACATTCAGCACCCACTGCCACACAACTTTCTGCTCATCCTCCTCTCACACACCATCAGGTTCAGGCACCTTCATTCCCACAACCACATTCAGCACTTATGCACGGATATGCTGGCCATTATGCCACAACACTGGGAGGCATGATGGTGGACCCAGAGGAGCACTTAGGTGCGACCCACACAGCATATGTGGTTGTTCCCTCTGCTACATCACCCTTGTCAGTAGCAGCACCAGATACCCTCCATGTTAGGGTGGGTGATCTTGAGAGAACACTTCGACAAGTGCAGGGAGGTGACCGCCAACCCTACAGATTCCGGGACCTCTTCTATTTCCCAGAGGCGACACTCTCACCGCATTTCCAAATCCTAGACTTCGAAAAGTATAACGGTAAGGGTTGCCCCGTTTCACACCTTAGGGCATATTTTAGAGACCTCGCTCAGCTCCAGGCTGACGAGAGGCTACTGATCTGCCTCTTCCAGAAGAGTCTCACTGGTCCAGCCCTCAAGTGGTTCACGTTGCTTGACATGGGCTCGATCAAGACTTGGAACGACCTTTCATAGGCGTTCATGGACTAATATGCTTTCAATCTCGACTTGGTCCCAAAAAGGGAGGACCTTGTCTCCACCTGAAAGAAACCCCACGAGCCCTTTGGGGAGTACGTTTGCTGCTGACGCGTCCTTGCATCACAAGTGAGAGATAGACCCTTTGACGAGGAGTCTATCGAAATCATTATTCGAGGTGCATAGCCAGTTCTGGGGGCTTTGTTGAGCATTCAGCCTGTCACCATCTTTCCATCTTTGATTCGAGCAGGTGCGCGTGTAGAGAGCTCCCTCTGCAGCGGTAGCTTTCTTGTGCTCACTACCTTCACTAAGCAAGCCACCTTTCCTGATCACCATGCTAGCAACAACACTCATAACAGTGCTAACACCAGTTACCCTAAGAGGTGGGATCCTTCCAAACTTGTTGTCGCATACGTAGGGTCGCTCGCCATGCCTGTCAATGTGGTGAACCAACTAGGCCCGAATCAATTTGTCTATGCACCTACACCTAGGGCACTGTGCACGCCAGATATCACCATCACCGCCCAATCGGTGTATCCTACGGCACTGGTTCGGCAAGGACCCCACCCAAGGTAGAGACGTCCTCAGCGTACTACACAACATTACACTCCACTTGTTGAGCCACTGAGTGCCGTCCTCCCCATGGTAGTGTCACTCCAGAACCTTTTAGAGGTCCAGCCCTGCCGAATCTTTTTTCGGCGTGGTACAACACAAACCTCCACTGCAATTTCCATCACTGCACGGGTCTTTCGACGGATAATGGAATGGCTTTTCGAAATGCCATTGAGGACTTGATTGACTGTAAGGTCATCCTCATTGACACCCAGGAAGCACACACTACACCAGCACCACCCACCTATCCTGACATTGTCAACTAGCCCATGCTTGCACATAACTACTCAGCAAGTGCTGGGGCCTCAGGAATCCATTCCCTTTCTGGCTTTGGGTCTACGACATCCGTAGTGGACCCCTCTAATCTGATCCATACTGTTGATGAGCCTTTTCCTACCCATCTATATCGTTTGAGCCATGCCGATTCCAAGTCAGTAGTCCAGATGATACGGCTGACCGCAAGGGTAGAGCGTACCGCCGCACCGTCGACCGTGCACTCTGGGGTGCCCATTTGGCTACTCGCCCGACCCGCACCTATTTATCCTACCCATCCTATTCAACATTCTCTCCAGCCAAACCACCTTTCAGTCAGCCTGATGTTGGCACCGCTGGAACTGGCAGTACGTACCCCTCTTCTCATCAACCTGACGAGGGACACCCACCGTGTACCCTATGATTATGCCACAGAGATGTGCGTAGAGGTCACCAGGTCAAGAAAGGTGTATAAGCCACCAGTGCTAGTGGCCCAACTTGATCGTCTAGTGTCTTCGCCTCACCAACCATTTGCTCAACGCTCTAGGACAGCCCTTTGCTTAGTTCCTACCACTTCGACCAGGCAGGAGCAGCCCTTTGCCGACATCACATCTCAACAAAAGAAGGTCAAGGCTGACATTTCCATTTGGGATCTCATTCATACTTGTTCTGAACATCGAGAGGCCTTCCTCAAGGTCTTTCAGGCTGCTCACGTTTCCTCCACCATAGAACCGTCCGCTTTTGAAGATATGGTAGGCATGATTGCAGAGCCTCACGTCATTTCTTTCTCCAGCGAGGAATTGCCTCCAACAGGAGTAGGGCTGTAAATGGGTCGAGTATAACTCGTTAACCCGAGTCAACCCGACCCGTTAAGAACATATTAGGGTAGAGCTTTTGTATATCCGTTGACCCGTTAACCCGTCACCCGTTAACCCATAAATTTAATGGGTCAGGGTTTGGGTAGCATACTACGGGTTACCCGTTAACCCATTAACTTGGGGGTAACTAAGTAAATTTACCTAAACCCTAAAATTTTAATATAAAATATAAATAAGTATATAAGCCTAAGCCCTATTGCCCTAACCACACTTCACAGTCGACACACACTTCACACAATCACACTTCACCCGCATCCCTCGACCCCTATAAGCCCTAGGCGGAGACGTGACGGCTCTCCAGCACCGTCTCTCTTGGATCTCACCGGCTCTCCCAGTTCTCCGCCTCTGTCTCAGCTCTCCCACGACCCCTAGTCTCCGACAGGGGCAAGCGGTAGTCCTGTTCAGTCTCTCCCTCTCTTGCTCTCGGCTCTCCAACATCGTCTCTCTCAGATCTTGTCGGCTCTCCGAGTTCTTCACCTCTCTCTCGACTCTCCCATGACCCCTAGTCTCTGGCAGGGGCAGGCGGCAGTCCAGTTCAGTCTCTCCCTCTCCCGCTCTTGGCTCTCTGGCATCGGTAATTCATCTTCCATTCTTACATAGCAATGTAGACAATGCATCAAGTGTGTGGCAGATCATTTCCCCTGATCATATATAGAACACCACTCCATAACTGGATCAATTAGGGGCAACTAGTAAATAGATCTCATGCTAGTCCATACAGACTGCACCTTAAATTGAAGAATCAACATTCAGTGCAGGCTTCAACAAATAAACATAAGGACCTTGAGCAAGAGCATTTTGTTCTCATCTTCAACCAAATAACTAGCCTAATCCCTTATATACAATCAGAAGGATATGAGCCAAAATTATTGCCATGAAACTCATTTTATGTGTCAACAGTGCCCTATACAAAAAAATTAAAGAAATAAAATTATCTGATGATGAACATTGTAGGTGCCCTTCAATTAGGAAAGTAGCAGCTTTCTTCTCAAGGAAGTAGTTTTGACCTAGGAAGTTCCTAGAGCAGCTTTATAAGTTCGAATGTTCTTGCACTTCTACTAGAGTAAAGACATAGATCAAGGGGGGTTGACCCATCCTGAAACGGAGTGACAATGCCAATGTCGATAGTTATGACTTTCTAAATGCAAAATATTTGGATAAAGAGAATTGCATGATGCTAAAAATGTCATATCTAGAAGTCATATGATAAGACCATCTTGAGATGAAAGGAAGGAGCATATCCAATCTGACCCTAACAAAGAAAAGAATCCGAAACTATCAAATATTAATAAAGAAAGAAGAATCCTGAACTTAAAATCAACATCTAAGTGTCAATCCTTGCTGTTGGATGTCCCACCTTCGATCTACTGTCATCATGTATGATTGTACATGAGATCTTGTAAAGTTCTGAACATACACAACATGTATGCTTTACTGTAATCATGAATGATTATATTAATGTCTTGATGGAAATTATATAATTAAAGTACCTTTTGATTTCAAATGCTAGTTTCATTGGATTTAAGCAAAATCATTAATATAATCATTAATTTTTGGGAAATTAATGTCTTGTTTAGTACTTTCTGATTTTCTTGATGATTATATAATTTCATTGGTTTTGAAATGTTAGTTTGTCTTGATCATGTTTTTTTACAAATATTAATGCCTATCCTAAGAAGGTTGAGCCAAATATTAATGTCGTAAAAGTTGGCTTGCATTTTGTAAATGAACTTTGTTATTTATACTAGTTGGATTGATTACTTATAATTGAATTTCCTATTTTGATGTTTATTGTTCATTTTATGTGATTTCCAATTGACACGTTTTATTTTCTAGATACAATGTGTGACATATGGGCTTGATTATCCATTTTTAATTGTAAACCATGTAATTAATTGTAATATTGTATAAATGGTTTACTAATGGATAATCTGTTGTTTCTTGGATGTATGAACTTGAGGTTGGCTTTCTGTGCACCTGCTTGTGATTTCGGACCAATGTGGAGTCCAATTTGAGGATGCATAGTCGTCTCGATTTGTGTGCCTATTCTTTCCTCTTTTCTTTCTTTCTTTTTCTCCTTCTCTCACTCACAAGTTCACTCCACCCTGTTTTTTTCCTCTTCTTCCTCCATCAGCCTATGCCACCAACGACGCTAGCCCGTGCCTCCCCGTCTTCTCCGATGTGATGGGCGACCGGCACGACGCGTGAGGAGGAGGAGATAAAGAGAGGCGGAGGCGAGTGGAAGAGGACGGACTGAGATGTGAGGGAGAAGAAGGAGAGGAAGAATGGCGTGCTGCAGAGGAGGTGGTGGTTCATGTGGTCCACCGGCGGAGAAGACTTCGCCGGTGCGAGAAGAGACTTGCCGGTGAGTGAGGAAGATCGCCAAAGTGCCACTCGAGGTATGCGACCCTCTTTTCCCCCCTTGTTTCCACACTTTTAGTTCATCATGTCAAATGCATGAAAATGATGAAAAATGAATCTAAAATCATAGAAAAATAAGGGAATTGATGAGAATGAGTTGAATAGCATGAAAACATAGATATCATGTGGTTAGGATTGAAATTTGTAGGAATACACAAGATTTTGGGATGAAGGCTATGGTAGCCGTTTTGAGTCTCATCCTGTAGACACTCCAATTTTGAGCTCATTTGGCAGCAGGCTCCTCCGGTTGACGCACTGGTCGCGACCACCAAAGTCCTAGTCCACACAGGTCCGAATCAGACCCACACTAGCCCACCTGACCCAGTAAAACATTACCCCATTAAAATCCACTGGAAAACAGATAAAACACTTAATCCAATTTAAAATCCATTGAAAAACAAATAAAACACTTAATCCAGCTAAAATCTGCCTAAAATCCCACAAAATCCTAATAAAGACCCTAATCAAACAAAATCCAATCAAATCCACTTAAAAATCCAACAAAAACCCAAATCAAACAAAATCCAATCAAATCCACTTAAAAATCCAACAAAAACCCTAATCCACTTAAAACCCACTTAAATCAACTTAAAATCCAATAAAACCCTAATTAATCAAAATTTTAAACCCTAATCAAGTGAAAAGAAAT
>JAMKQA010025880.1:0-18607 GCA_024699735.1 Posidonia australis
CCTGGCCTGGCTAGACCTGCGGAATTTTTTTATAGACCCGGACTGTGTTGAGCCCGGACTGAACCGGACGACTCAGGACCGATCCGACTCGATTTCCACCTCTAACCGTCCTCTTGCCATAATTGAGCTATTTCTCACTCAAAAATGGAACTATGACTAAAGACAATGATGTTCTTGAGAGATAGGATCAATGCAATCAACATGGCTAGTGGCTACATGAGACATGCTTTTCCCAAAAGAAAAAAAAATTGGGGTTTGAAATTAACAAAAAACCAATATATGTAAAAATCTAATTTACCTGATGATGCATGGCTTATTAAAATGTCATAATTTTTTTTTTTACTACTAAATAATGATTATAAGTTTTAACACGTCCAAACGGATCACTGTCATAGATGAAAGGCTAAAGTCCACCACTTTGATGTATCATACTCAACTAATTTGTTTTGTATTTCAAGTCAATGTAGATAGACAGCTGGACACACATTAGTCTTTATTTGAAAATAGATCATATATAAACCTTATACTCTTGTAATACACGCAACATCATCGTAGGAGTGAATTCTACTTGTTACAAATTGTCCATTGTCGATGAAGAAATGGGATAGTTGTTGAAATATAGATATATAACTTAAAATTAATTGATAATAAGTAAAAAAATCTATTTATTTTTCAATATAAGACTATACTAACAACAAATTGATTCTTAATTTGGCATTTGTAGTCAACATATTGATGTCTATAACTTGTTGTAGAAATTAATCTTTAATTGTTGGAACGGAAACAGCACGTATAGGTGCAATGATCTTTATATGCAAGTATGAAACGTTATGTAAGGAATGAGCTTTACTTTAGCACCTAATAGTAACTCCTTTTGGCTGTCAAGTCATTTAAACTTGCACACAAATCCAGAAAAAACAATACTCAAGGAACAAAATCCATGGAGAAGGAAAATCACAAACGAATTCAAATTTCTTAAACTATTATTTTTGTTTTCTCCAAACAAAAATAACTCTGTAGGGTCGTCGCTACCATGCTTTAAGACAAAACAGTAAAAGCCACGTTCTTTTCCTTCCGTAAAATAAAAATAAAAATAAAAATAGTACACGATATTCATCTTTCCTCAACAGAAAAAAAGAAAAGAAAAGGATATACTAGTCACGTTGCACAATTCCATACTTTTAGACTAGGTCCGCAAAGTTTTTAAATAATATTTGAATATATAATTTTTTTTAAGAAATTATAATGATCTAATAATTTTATTAAACATTATTAATTTTTTTTAAAATATATAACTTTTAAAATAATAATTCTACTATGTTTTTAGAAATTAAAGTACGACAAATTCTAATTAAAAGTTAACTTTTATATTTATATTCAGAAACTGAAACTTAGACATAGCTTCTAACCTTCTTGTTGCTCCTTGAAGGCAATATCGGAGCAGAAGTTGTTTGAAACATCTTGCCTTCTAGACTCTTGAAGGTTTTCTTCAGAAGCTGGAGACCATTGATGGTGTATTTATATATTTTTTCGACTTTTGAGCTTCTGCTAGAAGCGAGAGTCACTTAAGCTGGAAGTTAACTTCATCCTTGTCACACTTGAGGCGCCAAACATATTCTTAAGGTATGTTTGAGAGAGTTTTTGGAAACTTCTCACTGTCATAATTTTCTAAGTAAAATAATTAATATAAAATATTAGAAATCGTAAAAGTTGCAAAAAGAAGATGTAACTATGATGTAAAAATATCATATTGATTTTGATATAAAAAATAATATATAAAATTAAAAAAATCATGATAAAAAGGTCCTTCAAAGGAACCCTCACTCAATTATTGGTACGTGCGGATGAGAGAACAAGCACAAAACTACCAAAACTTATCAAACAAAACGTAACTTATTTGATATATATTTATTACTCTAAGTAGAAAGTCATGGATCCTAATCTTAATAGACAAAAAACTTTAAAAAAAAAACAAACAAACCACCAAACCAAAATGGTCGTATATAAATATCAAACTCACAATCCCTTTCTTAAAAAAAAAAACAAAAAAAAAACAAGACAAAACAATCCCTTTCTTTAAAACATTGGTGGTACCAAAGAGACAAAGACGGTGAGAGAACCTAGCAAACATCTTAATTATTGCATTACATTAAACCCATATTTGATTTGTCTCTTAGGACTTTGACACTGAGAACAGAAAAGGACAGATCTTCCTCATCTTTTTCTTCTGCGACTGTGTCCAAACCGCTGTCTCCAACTCACCCTGTCCCTCACCAAATCTCCTCCTCCTCCTCCTCCTCCTCCTCCCCATTTTCCCCAAACTCCACACACGCCCAATCGATCGAACGAGCAAAAACTATGCACGACCCAATACCCACCTGCTTCCGAGGAGTCACCACCGCCACTCCTCCGGCCAGCACCGCCGTCGGACCCACCCTCACCACCTCCGTCTACGAGACTCACCTGGGTCTCGCCGCCTTCACCTGGTCTCGAACGGTCCTCGGCCTTTCACTCCGCGCCGAGCTCCGTCTCCCTTCATCGTCTTCCTTTTGCTCCGCTTCCTCCTCTGTTTCTTCTTCCGCCGTCTCCTCCTCAGACTCCGGCTTCGATTCCTTCTCCTTCCGCTTCCGCCCTTGGATCCTATGGAAGCGCCGGGGAGCAAAGAGATTCCTCGTCAAGAACAAAGACCAGCAGAAGCAGCAGCCACAGCAGCAGCAGCAGAATCGGAAAGTCGACTTCGCCTGGGATCTCACACGCGCCAGCTTCCCTATCGCCGGCGGCCCCGAACCCACCTCCGGATTCTTCGTGGCCGTCGCCGTTGAGGGCGAGATGTTCCTGATTGTGGGGGACTTGCCGGAGGAAGAAGCCTACAAGAAGACCAAGACGAAGAAACCCATCTCGTTCAAACCATCGTCGTTCATAAAGGGTAGCCCGGGGAACCCAATACTGGTCTCGCGAAGAGAGCACGTGTTCCTCCCGGACTCCGGCGCTGGTCGACCCTACACGACGAATGCGAATATGGGTGGGAGGCAGAGGGAGATCTCCATCGACCTTGGTGGCGGGAGGGAGAAAGACGCAAGGCTCTGCGTTGGTCTCGACGGGAAACGAGTCCTCCAGGTCAAACGTCTCCGATGGAAATTCCGTGGCAACGAGAGAGTGAATGCAGACTCCTCTGGTGGTGGTGCTGGTCGGATCCAGGTGTCGTGGGACGTCCACAACTGGCTTTTCAACTCTGCCGCGGCCAGCGGGACGGCGAATTCAGCCGAGCTGGGCCACGCCATGTTTGTATTCCGGTTCGACCGGAACGAAGCGGAGGAGGGGCAACTCGGGAAGAGCGGCGGTGGTGGTGGGCCGTGGGGGATGTATGGGTTGGGGTATCTTGGGAACAGTGACCGTAGTCTCAGCAGCAGCAGCACTATCAGCGGCGGCGGGGGGAGGAGGCGGAAGCGGAGTCTTCTGAAGACCAGTTCCTCGTCTTCGTCGGCGTCCACGGCGTCTACAGCGAGTAGCTCGTCGGTGCTGGGTTGGGCCAGCGCCGAGGAGAACGAGCTGAAGGAGTCCGACGGGTTCTTCCTCGTCGTCTACATCTGGAAACGGTGATATAATTTGACAACTGGAAACTCCAATATTTTTTTTCTCTCATTTTTCCTTTTTTTTTTGGTTTGGGCCTTTTGGTTTTCATGAAATGGAATTACATAAATTGGTTTTTAATTAGTTCATTTTGGATGTTTTATGCTCATGTTTTGTAACTTTGTACTGCTCCCGTAAGCAATAAAATTGATAGAAAAAAAGAGAAAAGCCCAAAAAAAAAGAAGAAGAATAAGGGATTGATATTTAAACACACTCGTTTCGAGGCTGGATCTTTGGACATTAGCTGAAGCTTTCATGTGAATCGGAAAAAATTTCCGATGAATTGATCCAGAGTATCCAATAGATCTATGGAAATGTCCGTTGCCTTGCCTGGCATTCATCCTACGTTATTGAAAGCATCATCGATGGACAATGGGTGTGTGATTAATTTATGTTGTTGTGAGTTTGTCGTGCAACAGTAATGAATTTGGTTGGACCGGTTGACTGCAGCACTACGGCTAGTCGGGTGCGCTGTTGGTTGGTTGGTCTTATGGTGGAGCGCAACAAAATTTGATTTGGGCTACTTGGTTATGTTTTTGTTTTATATTTTGTTTGCAGGGCTTCTTTAGGCTAGTTCTTCTTTCTATTTTTAGAACTATGCATATATTCACTGCTCAAGAATGACCATTTCTGTTGAATACTTGCAGACAAAAGATCTTTAACGTTGAACTGTTTTAAAGTTTTGTTGACTACGGACCGGTTTTTTTTTTTTTTAAATGTTCAACGTGTGCTCTTTTCCAGACCCAAGCAAGATTAGGCTTAGCTACACACATATATATGTTACACACAGTGCTTTGTCAAAAGTTTGTATGTTATTAAATTTCTAGATCAAAATGGAACTATAGAAAAATAGATGGATGATCCGGTTCGGTCGACGGCACCAATCACATGCAGTTACCGCACCAGATAAAATTTAATGGTAACGTTGTTTTGGGTTAAAATACAAACCAACTCGAGTTGGGTGTTCCTGTATCCTGGAGAATGTTCAAACTTCCGTTGAAAATGAAATGGCTTGTCAACCAACTACGTAACTAAACTACAGATATTTATACAGTGAAAAACGTCAAATGTCCAATCGTACAGACAGTGAGGGAGGCCACTGATGACTTCTTTTTCCCGAGGCAGAACTTTGGATTCTACCTGGTTCCTGTGGAGGGATAGGCCCCGTTTCCAGCAAAGCGATGGTGGGTGTGCACATGACAAGACCACGCGGTGGCGGTAGCAATGGCGATGCGGTAAAAACTCCAGCATCATTGCCAAAGGCCATGCCATGTGAGTGTGTGACCAGGTTTCTTCTGTAGACTCTGCAGGAATGCCGCGAGCTGCTGCTGTCTTTCTCCTACCTTTCCTGTCGGCCGAGGTACAACAACCGACGTCCTTTCGTTGTTTTCGGGGCAGTTTGCTTCCCTCCTCTCTGTTGGAACATGTTAGTAATGTTCATTGAAGAACATTTCAAATGAATGGTGAAACGGACGACCGTTTCACTCATTCATGGTCGTGTTGAATACGGTGGTTATCAGGTCTTTATGGTCGGAATCGAAACGGCTGCGAGGGGAGCCGTTGGAGGAGGGCGGAGGGATGGTCAAGAGTCCCTTATAAATAGAGGAGAAAACACAGCAGAAAGAATCATCGAAAAGCTTACAATGTTTCTCCTGCTTGATCATCGCCGGAGCCCACTCACGCATTGCCAGAATACTCTGTATCGACGTCCATAAACCAACAGAACAAAGAGCTACATGAACTTGACGATTGAGATAAAACATAAATCATGGACTTCACAAAGTCTAAATGGACAACAGCGATATATCAAATAACAGGACGAAAATGTTCAAAAAAAAAAAAAAACGTTTATATTGTTTAAAGGTACGTTTTCTAACCTTCAAATGACTTAAAAAGGGTGAGCTTTTCATGAGTTACGGTCAGATACGATCGTCCCGAGATTTTCATCTTTTGCCGCTTGTATCTCAAAAACCAATTCATTCCATATCTCCATGGCATGCGTTAAGGTTGGCAACCCCTCAACTCAAAACTCACGGGTAGTTGTTTTTTTCTCCGAGAGCACCATGGACTCTTTCTTCTTTTTTGGTAATGGTAAGTAGTATTACATATCAATCTTAAGGGAAAAAAATTCAAGAAAATCAGGAGTCTAATGTTCATCAATATTACAGAATCTTAGTTCCAACAATTTAGGAAGAAGATGTCCAAAATGCAATAAGCAGAAAGAAGTCTGAAAATAAAAGAAATTCCATCGACCAACAAAACGTTAGTCATTTCAGGGGATTGTCATCTAAGAGAGCAGGAGTAGATGTATTTTGTTTTCAATCTTGTTGGTTATTATTTGTAGCCATAGGGTCAATTTCCATATCCCTGTTCTGCTGAAAAGACGAAATGGAGTATAAAACCTCATTTTTCAAATTCGAAAGGCCACAATGTCTCTTCTTCGGTGGACCAACGAACCCAAGATGGAGTCGTCGGAACAGAAACAACATCCACCAAAGATAAATCACAGTCCAAGATTCACAAGTATAATCAAGAACCAAAGAAAATTTTCAGTAGAAAAGAAACTATAATTTCATCCTCCATATCACAACCAGAGTATTCAGATTCAGGCAAACAAATGCTCTAACCCTAGAACAACTGATCAGAGAAAAATTTCACCGTAAAGCTCAATATATGCCAACAAATGTCATAAAATGCCAACAAATTCCAGATCAATATGCAAAGGAAGGGGTAAGAAAGTATTTTAGCTGAGACTTATACCTTCTAGTAGTATACCTGACGAGAGAAGACCAACATCGGCGAGAGGCCGATCCCATCTGCAAGTAGGCAAGGGACCGAACCCGTCGACGAGACTATGCTCAGACGGAGAGGAGGCGGAGGAGAGGGAAGTCCCAACGAATAGGCGTAGATCTACTAGTAGGCGTAGTCTGGTCGGACTGAGGAGAGAAGGAGGGAGAGATAGATCTACGAGAGGCAGATCTGGGAGATCTACGAGAGGCAGATCTGGAAGAGGAATGAGCCATATTCTGTTTCTTGCTGCTCGGAGGGGAGGCGTAACACGGAGGAAGAGGCAGATCTGGGAGACGCAGATCTGATCAATTTTTTCCCTTGTCGATCACCTTGCAGATTTGGGAGAGACAAATCTGGAAGGCAGATCTGTACCCAACTTCCATGATCTTGAACCCAACCCCCTGGACGGGACCCCAAACACTCGCTGGGCGAAGGTGGGGAGCACAGGGAACACATCGAGGACGACGACCTGCATCAAGTTGTACTGGAACATTTTTTGGACTCTTTCTTCTTCGGCAGAGCATTGATCAAGAGCCTAACAGGACAATGGAAATAGCTCTCCAAAAGCACCATGGACTAATAAAAATGTCTTAATAAATGGAAATTTTAGTTCATACAATTTTAATCGAAGTATGGTTCTCATTAATGTTTGCTACGCTTGTAAAGCAATTGAACATGTGCAAATAAAGTAAAAAAATGATCTAATCTAAACATTATTTTTCAACATAGTATAAATGAAAAACTTTACATACTCGTACTAAAAGATGGTTAGTCTATTGGGTGGATTCAAATGAATTACATTACCCTGAACTTACCTAGTGCTTTTTTTTTTTGTGTGTGCGCTTCTCAACGCGAAACTGATACCATCTTCTCGAGAAGTTACAACTAAGTTGTTATAAAAATAGCATCAGCATGGTTGTCAAAGAGTATTTTAAGGAATGACCTCCAGTCATCCTCCAAAGTCCTTGCAACTATGACGTACATGACGGCCACCTTCAACCTTGAATCTAGAAGATCACACCTTTGAGTAGGAACAATATCATGCATTATGATTTTGAATATAACAACATGTGAAATGAATATAGTAAGAATTTGTAAGATCTAATTAATCGATTTAACATCTAATTAAAAAATGTCACCAATAGGTAAACATTGAACACAAGAAATTACAAAGAATTTTATAGTAGTTTGGACACTATCCTATTCCATTTTTCACACACCACTTGAAGTTCTACTACACTTTTTCCTTGAATAAGTAAAGAATAACCCTTTTACACTTCTCACAGAATCCTTCACACATTGAAGGATTCAAGCACACCCTCATTTTACAAAGATTTGAAAACCTTTTAAATCAAGGGAACACAAAGATAAACAAATAGATTTGAAGCTCTTAAAGGCTTAAAAAAGATCAAAAGAAGTGTGGGAGAATAAGTCTTGATCACCTTATATGCCTATATATAGATCTACAAAGAAAATAGCAAAATAAATCTTGCATCTACATCTCAAAGAAGACGTCTGTTTGTCCGTTGTTTTTCAAGGCCTTCCAGTAGACATCTATGATGGACGTCTAAAAATTCCTTGATTTGAAATACAACTTCAGCGAACATTCGCATCAGACGTCCAAAAATTCCTTGTGATTGTCATGCCTTCTGATGGACGTTGTCTTCTGCCTGAAGGTTGTTTTTAAATAAAAAAATTGCTATATACTTACAACAAATACTCCACTAAAATGACAACAATAGAAAGAATATCCAACCAACAAATTCAAATCACATTTACTACAATAAATATCTTTAAAATTGAAAAGAACAAATCAATTCAAAATATATAAAAAAAATCCAACTCATTTGACATCATCAAAATATCATTCAAATTCTAACAATCTCCTCCTTTTTAATGATGATAATAAATTTGAAAAACTCCTCCTTAATTTAAGAATTAATAACATCAAATATCCACAATCATTAAATTCAAATATCCACAATCATCCATAATCCGCATATACTCCCCCTTTGCCATATCAAAAAAATAAAGAAGAAACAAATAAGAAACAAACAACTATCGAAAATATGGATCGAGAGTAAAACTCCTCTCAAATTGTTCTATCTTGTCATTCAAACTCTTAAAACCTTCATGTATCTTGCTCCAAATTGTTCGTATCTCTGCGGGAAGATCATCCATATATAGTAGTCAAAGATAGAGTAGAAGTTGTTCGAGTAGATGATGAAATAGCAGTCCTTGAAGGAGGAGTATTAGAGCATATCATTATCACTCGACTTGGACTAGAGAGCTTGTATTGTTCATCTAGTGGAACAATTCTCCTTTTCTCAAAGATATGACTTAACATGAGGCCAAAAGTAGAGAAAGAAAGATTCTGGTAATTTTTAAGGACATTGTAGACATAGAGATTTCACTTAATACTGTGATTTCGCATAATGCAAAACACAATAACTAACAAAATAGTAGACACCTCACTTTGATGACCTGATTTCATTAAAAGATTTCTAGATAAAACCTTAGCTACTATACAAACATTATGTTTCAAACCAGTTAGGAATAACTTAAAATAAGGATTAACCCTCGGAATAAGTAAATTTATAAAGAGTTCACTAAAAGACCATTATTCATGTTTAAGAGACACATGATGTAAATCAATTTCTCCACTTGATAAATAACAATTTTTAGCCAAATAATTAGGAGTAATTTTAATAGAATGGCCATTAACAAAAGAAAGAAAACAGGTATCCTTATTCTTTAAAATAGCATAAAATTAAGCCACAAGTTTAGGATAAACCCTATTTTGATAGTCAAAGGGAAGATACTTACAAATTTTGACATCCATAAGAACTAGTTCAATGCCAAAGTCGAAGAAATCAACTTCTGAGATAATACACTCAATGAGAAGATTTTTACTCAAAAAATCTTTCAAAAGAAGAGTGATCAAAAAGGGATTTGGACCAATAGATTGTTTTGACTTTGATTCTTTTTTCTTAGAAGCAAACTTCTTGCGTGGGTGACTTGAGGAAGCCGTTGGTGACAAGATCCAACATTAACCTTAAAGATCTAACGATTCTTCACCAACCAATGAGATAAGTGCAAGAAGAGGTGAGATCCGATGAAAGAAAGGTATATCTAACGAGTGAGAGCCCCAAAAGGAAGAAAAGAGAGAGATCGACTGAGAAAACAACGAGATGAAAATAATTCAACGAGAAACAAGAAGAAATCTACCAAGGAACGAGACGGGAATGAGTGGATGGGGGTGTGGAAAAGGAAAAGTGAAGAAAAAGAAAGAAAATACTTGAATAGGGTACGATTTAGTCATTCCATGACGGATGTTCGAACGGACGTCCATTGAAGCCCTATCTAGGGGTTGTAACCCTTTGGAAGTTCGTTAAGCACAGAACAATCAAAAATAATGAAATAGATTCTAGAAAAATGCATGAAAATATTTAAAAATAATAGAAATAATTTGTAATTGAATTTAAGTCAAAAACACATTTATTTCTCAAGAAACACACAAAATCTAGCAATCAGACAACTTGCAAATGCTTCAATTTCTCTTAATTTCTTTTTCTTTTGAAATTTATCACTTTTTATAAATCATTTAAATTTTCTAGTTAACATTTCCACATCTTTATCATCCTCACTTTCAGATTCCTCTGAATCAATGGTGGTTTTTAAGGTTATTGATTTTTTGTTGAGTGATTTTTCATTTTCTTTCTTTTTCATTTGAACTTCATATGAAATGAGATTACCAATTACATCCTCCAGTGAGTAGTTGGAGAGATCTTTAGCCTTTTCAATGACTATGGTCTTCTTTTCCCAATTGGAAGTGAGAAACCAAAGGATTTTCCTTACAAGCTCACTTTGAGAAAACTCCTTACCTAGAGATTGTAGAGTGTTGGTAATTTCATTAATGTAGTGAACATTTCTCCAATGGTTTCATTTTATTTCATATTAAACAATTTATAGTTGTATACTAACATATTTGTTCCTTCATGAGTAACATATTTATTTTAGTTTCTTTAACTTGATTTGTTCCTTCATGAGTAACTTGTAAGACATGTTATGCATCATGAGAGGATTTGCAATTTGATATTCTATTAAATTATTCTTGATTCACAGCACAAAATAAAATATTCAATTCTTTTGCATCTAATTGAGCTAAGACTTTCTCTTCATTACTCCATTCTCTATAAGAATTGGAACTTAAGGTGAATCCATTCACAACTATATCCCATAATTCAAAATTAATTGATTTTAAATAGATTATCATTCTACACTTCCAATAGTTATAATTTATCCCATAAAAAAAGGAAGCCTATTTATGCTTTGACCTTCTACAATATTATGGGATGATGATGAAGCCATCTAATAGATGATTAGTCTAAATCTAGATAACCCGCTCTGATACCAATTGTAGGATCAAATGGCCTCTCTAGAGGGGGTGAATAAAGAATTTTTATCTTATTATCTAATTTTGATTTTCTTTAGGCAAATTATAATAGAAGGAAGATGTAATTACAGAATAAGGATAAGAGACAATGAAGAGTGCCTAGTGATTTATAGTGGTTTAGCCAATCTCGGCCTAGTCTACTTCTCAAGTTTCCCACTTGAAATTTTTTCTTTACTTAATAATAAAAATTTACAAGTAGGAATTACCTCTCCTACGCCACAACCAGCGATCCCTTCTCCCACCCGAAGAAGAACACAGCACAACTAGATTACAACAGTAGCTTTTAAAACTCTCTTGTGATCTCCCAATACTTGCTAAGCTTGATAATGTCTGAATGGTAGCTTAAAATGGCTAAGGAGAATGCAAAGCATGTGAATTTTGCTCAAGACTTGTCACACTAGTAGTATAATAGCTATGAATGCTTAGGTGCCCTTTTAAGCTGTTATTAGACTATAATTTATAGTGTTAAGCTCAACTGTGATTGTGTCTAACGACTATAAAATCTTTTACCAACTAATAGAAAATTCTGTGCATCGAAATTCCTAGGGCGACTGAAATCTACAACGATTGAGCAATTTGATATGCCAAATAAATTCGGTTGAACGAAAACTGTTTAACACAGTCCATTCATATTCTGTTAGTCGTTAACCCTAATTTTATATTCATTTTTAATTTTGGTATGCCGATAGAATTCGGTATTCCATTTTTGACCTTGATTCAATATTTTCCTTTTAATATTTTTAAGGGTATTCTTATGGATATCCTAACTTCCTAGGATGATGACTTATGATGGGAGATCATTACACTCCTTGAAAATACATCAAAAAAGACAATAAAAAATTACATTAATTTTTGCAATACATTGAAAATGAAAACTTTGCCCTTGAGTTTTTCTTTTGCTTTTCTTCATGTCGTTTAGTCATTTTCTTTGAAGTCTCTCTTGGAAGCTTGTCTTGTTTGTATACCCTGTCTTGTTTCTTCATGTCTGTCATTGAAACATTCATCTTGATATTTGATAGACTATTTTTATTCACAAGATTGAAAATCTTCATGAAATCCATATTGTTATTATCAAAATTAAATAAATAGTATCATTTTTCCAACAATATCAGCTGTTAAATCTCTAGTTGTAGACCTAGTTATCATTTTATCTGAAGATCCTATTATTTGTGATAATGGATAAGATGATGTATGTTATTATTTAGGATCAGATTGAACACCCCTGGGTTGATTGGTATTTTGTTTTTGCAAACTTGAAGTATCTTCAACCTCTGATTGCATAACTTGATCATCTTTAACATTAATATTTTCATTCAATAAAGGATCATGCAAAAGAGGTAAATCATCACAATCATTAATAACATAATCAGGAGTAAACACTTCATCAAATCTTACATATAATGATTCGACAACAATCTTAGTTATCTTATTAAAAAATTTGTATGCCTTGTTATAATGAAAATAGCCTAAGAATATGTGCTCATCAGATTTAGCATCAAATTTGTATAAATTATCTTTGATATTGAGAATAAAACACTTAGACTTAAAAACTTTAAAATATGCAATTATAGGTATTTTATCATAAAACAATTCAAATGAAGTCTTTTCTAATATAAGTCGAATAAGAGCTTTATTACAAATGTAGCAAATAGTATTAACTGCCTCGATTCAAAACATCTTAAGTAATACTTTATTACACAACATGATTCTAATCATCTCTTGAAGTGTGCAATTCTTTCGTTCCACAACACCATTTTGAGCTAGACTCCTAGGAAAAGAAAATTCATGTACAATTCCATGCTCATCACAAAAATGAAAACTGTTCATTTTCAAATTCTTTTCCATAATCATTACGAATCTTGATTATTTCAAAATCAATTTGTTTTTTCATTTTCTTACAAAACTTAACAAGTTCATCAAATGTTTTATGTTTATTTGCAATAAAAAATACCCATGTAAATCTTAAGAAATTATCTACTATGACAAATGCATTTCTTTTTCCATCTAAGCTCCTAATTCTAGATGGACTAAACAAATCCATCTACAAAAGCTCTAAGGTAGTTTTTGTAGAAACATCATTTTTTGACTTAAATGAACTTTTTGTTAACTTCCCCTTTGATGTGGATTACACAAATGATTAATTTTAAAATTAAGTCTAAGTAATCCTCCAACCAAATTCCTTTTAGACAAGTTTGTTAATCTCTTTATATTAACATGTCCAAGTCTCTTATACCATAACACGATTTCCTCATCCAAGGCTAATAGACACTTCTCTTCAGCAACATCTATTCAAAAACAAAAATTATATATATATTATTATGTCGTAAACCTTTAGAAAACACATCAAGAGACACATTATCAAGAACATCATCATAAAGAATGCAACCATTATTTTTACGAAATAAAACTACAAAATCATTATCACATAACTAGCTAACACTCTATAAATTATGCTTAAGTCCTACCAAAAAGACTCTCTCAATAAGAGATTCGGAGGAATCACCAATATTGCAAACTATAATAAATTTATCTTTCTTATTATCAACAAAAATAACAAATCCACTATGACTGTTCTTTAAGGAATTCAAGTTCTTGTGATTGCCAGTCATTTGCCTTGAACATCTACTATTCATGATCCATTTCGATTCATATACTTTTACTTGCATTAATCATGTTCAATATCTCTTTTGATACTGTGACCATGCCGGTGGAACCCTGCAAGGCTCTCCTTTACAGGGTTCGCGGAAGCACTCGAGGAGTCCCGATACGGTCATGGCAAAGATGGTGAATCCGGAGAAGAAGACTAGACTCGGAAACACCAAGGAAAGATGAGAAAGGATGAGGAAAGGAGTTGCCACCTAGTTTTTTAATGGAAAGACAAGAAAAACCAAACACACAAGAAAACTAAGAAGCAAACAAGATGCAGAAAACATGTGTACTCCGTGCCTAATGGATAACTGAACAAATGAATGCAGGGCAGAGAAAGGGTTAGGATTCTGGTTACGCATGGGGAAGGGGTTAGGCACCCCCATGCACCCGAGAAACTCGGTCTTTCTAGGTTTCTTACCTACCAATGGTCTAATGGGTGTGTGCTTGCCTATTCTGAATGCTCATGCTAAAGATGACTAGAAAACATGCCAAATCAAAGAGAAGAGATGAAATCAATAGAAAAAGTTAATCCAAGGGACACATGTAAGCATTGAGAATGTCGCTTTACTGTACGCTCTTAGGCGATGAGGAAAATTGTGAAAATCAAGAAACTCTCGAAAAGCATCACGCAAACTTGCAGAAACTTGAAGAAATCCAAGAAAATCAAATTGGGAAGATAATCCTCATTCGGGACAATGTCGGCTTTGTTAAGCCTTTTAATGTACGCCATCGGGAGATGGAAAGCCAAATCAAGTCAAAAGACGGGGAAATCGGAAAAAATCTAGGAAACGATGAGAAAATCAAGCTTGAGGTGAGCTAAGAATGCGTGCACAATGTAAGGATGAAATCACGAGAAAACATGCATGAAACGGTGCGACAAAATGTGTAAAATGCAATACAAGTGTGTGATATTGAAAACTCCAGGGGCCTCTGTGCAAAAATCCCAATTTCTGAATGAAAATTGAATTTCTGAAGCTAAATCATCAAAAAAACATAGAAAAACACATTTCTTGTAGTATTGACGAAATCTGGGGTCAAATGTGCAAATCTGTGCATTTTTGGTCAAATAGGGGTTAAAATGCAATTATGCCATCAAAACTTGCATTCAATGCAATTATGTGGAAATCAAGGGTAAAATATGCATGGAAAAGAATCCATGTTGAAATCAGAAAGTTTCAGGGGCAATTCAGTAATTTTACCCAAGAAAACATGCATTCAGAGTAATTTCAAAAAAGTTCAGGGGTTAAAATGCAAATTAACCAGAAGAAACATGTATTCAGAAGAGTTTTATAAAAGTTCAAGGGTTAAAATGCAATTTAACCAAAGAAATATGCATTTAGAATGATTTTCAAAAAAGTCAGAGGCTAAAATGCAAATTGACTAGAGAAATATGCGTTCAGATTGATTTTTTTGAAACTCACGGGCTTAAATGCAATTTGCAAGCCTGGAATATATTATTAGAGAAGCTCAGGAGAGACAATGCAATATTTTCAATTAAAACTTTATTCAAACGATTTAAGAAAAATGTGCAAGGACCTAAATGTAAGAGGAAAGACCTTTTTGAAATGAAAAAAGGATATAAATGAAGGATAACAAAAGTTAAAGAAGTTTATTCAAAGAAAACTATTTTTATTTTAAAAAGAGGAAAAAAAGGATCGACGGCCGCTGACGACGGAACTCCACCGTCGACGACCACCGGAGGGGCTGTTGGAGGCTACCCCATGGCTTGATCTAAGATCAGACCCCACGGGAAGCAAGAAGAGAAATGGGGGAAGAGATCCAACGGTCTGGATCAGAGACTTGACAGCTGGAGAGAGCCTCCCACCTCCCTCGCCATTGGGGCACTCCGGTGACGGTGTCAGAGAAGAAAGGAGCTTCGAAGGCTACGGCGCGACGATCCAGAGGTCTAGGTAGCTTTGGGACTTTGAGACGAGCATTCCCTTTCATCTTGCTGCGAGAATCGAGCCTTTCTCTTCCCCTTTGGTCGAGTTGCAGCGGTGCTCCGATGACGGCGGTGGTAGAGACGACTCGGGGCTCGATCCAGGGCCTTAGCTGCTTTGGAGAGTTGGAGAAGCACTGGTGAACGTTTCTCGAAGGTCAGCTTAACGTTGCAGAGCGTCGGATTGCACTCTCTGCAACCCTTCTTCTCCGACAACAGTGGGCACTACTCTGGTGTGTTGCTCCCAGTGGCTTATAGGAGGATCGACGAGGCATCCAGAGCATTGGAGAAACTTGAGGAGCACACGGGGAGGAAGACCTAATGTTCTAGGACCAGGGACAAGTCCTGGACCAGCGCCCCCACCTACGTCGCCGGAAAAAGACGCCGGCGAGGCTTGGGGGCTGATTCCGACCAGAGGAAACCTCTGGACCTGTTGGAATCGATCAATGAAAAAAGAGAGAGTCCTAGAGAGCTAAAATTGAAGTGAAACGAAGTCTGGTGGAGAGTGTACCTGGTAATGCGCCGTAGCTCGCCGAAAGAGGTTGAAACACCAGCTCCTCACCTCCGCGAACCTCCTCCCTCTTCCTGGAATTCTCTCTCGCTCTCTGTTTTGCTCTCTCGCTCTCTGTTTTCTCTCCTCTCTTTTTTCTACTTTCTTCTTCTTTTCAGCTCCTTATATAGGTGAACCCAACAACCAATAACGACACCTGTAACAAACTCCGACATCACGAAACAAACCAGCACTACGGCTGTCCCCCACGCACCTCCATCTTGCCTGCCCGCGTGCCGACAGCGATCAACGGCTGTCTAAGCTTGCAATGACGCATCCGGCGACACTGGCTCGAGTTTGGGCTTACAGGTTGGTGGACTTGGTGAGATGGGCTGGACATGGTTGGGTTGTTACTGGCTGGTAATGTTGAGGAAGACGAGGGAAATGATGGGTTGAATCATGGTTTTTGGCTTGGTTAATTTGGAAGAAGAAGAAGAAGGAATGGGTTGATACATGGGCCTTGGTGCATTTGATGGGCTTTCATGGGCCTAAGTGGGCCTAAGGGCCTTGGTGGGCTTTCGTGGGCCTTGATGGGCTTAATGGGCCTTGGTGGCCTTAATGGGCTTTGGTGGGCTTTCATGGGCCTTGGTAGGCTTTCATGGACTTTGGTGGGCTTAAAGGGCCTTCATGGGCCAGTGGGCCTAAGTGGGTGTTCTTTGGCTTTGGGATCATTTATGATTAAAGGCCTAGCTACCACAATTTCAGCCTGCAAACCTGCAAAATTAGAGTGTCTATAGATACCATGCTTTCTTGAGTTTATATTTATTAGCTATAGGATAGATAACATTAAAATTTGAAGTGCTAACTTTAGGAATTCAAAGCTTCTTAATCTTAAGAACATTACTTCTTCTAGCAATAATAGATGTTTAACTAGATGAAGTAGTGTATAGATTGTATCCTAATTCAGATTTATAATAAGAGATATTAGGATTACAAAGCAACATATTTAAGTTATTTCTACTACTTATGAAGTTTGGACATTACTTCTTCTTGTTTAATGCAGAAATATCATCAATATGGCAAGCATTTGAGATAATAGTTCATCACAACTAGCATTTAAAAGTTCATTTTTGTGTATGATAGATTCCATGTTAGATACACAAGTATTTTTGCAATCAATATGAACAATGAGCTCATTTTCCAAGCAAGTAATTTGTTTCTTATATGTGTTATTTTGCAAATATTTGAATATCTCTCGTAGAAATCATTGAAAGCATCATGAAGCTTATCAAAATGAGAAGTAACTAACTAATTTAGATGCCTCAAATTCTGTAGTCATGAAACACATATTTGTTAGATCCTTAACATCACTTGTGTCGTCATCTGAGCTCTTGTTTTCACTCAGTTCTCATTGAGCTTGTTAGGCTTGCTTTTTCTTATCATTCTTCACTTTTAACATCTTCATATATCCAAGCTTCTTATAGTTGAAGTATATTCTAACATCTTGGCTTTCTTGGTTGTACTTCTTTTGAATATTTGCTTTGTGATAAGTTTGGTGACACATGTGTTGGAAAGACTTTCTTTTCTTCATAAATTTTTAAATTTTCATAGTATCAATGCGAAGTCCTCATCCAACATAGAGGTTTATGAAGTTGAATTTGCTTTTAATGCTATGCTATTCTTGTTAGACTCTTGATCTTCTTGACCATTTTCTATGACCTGTTATTTAGTGTAAGGGACATTGTTCTTTCTTATTTTTCCATGGATATAAAAGCAACAAACATTTTGTGATATTGCCTTTTCCATTAATGTTTTTTTGTTATCGTCTCTTGAATTGAACATACACTGCATGTCCCCTTGGCTAGGACTTGTAAAAGTAAGATGCCATTGTTCGAAACATCATCGACATAACCCTACTAAAAATTATACGTATAAAATAATCTCCATACATGCAATTTTTCATTCACCTGTAAAAACTGATATAAGTAATTAAAAAGTGTAAATTCTCTATTCACCCCCCCTCTAGAGGAGCTATTCGATCCTACAATTGTTATCAGAGCAGGTTTCTAGAAAAAGTGTTAATTTTCTGTGCATCTGGTTGCAATCTGGGACCAATTTGGACTCAGATTGGATGATGTATAGCCGTCTCGGTTTGCGTGCCATTCCTTTTTCTTTACTTTCCTTTTTCTTTTCTCCCCCTTCACGTGAGCCATTTCCCATCCCCCCCCCCCCCCAACCATTTCCCCGTCTTCTTCTTCTTCCTCTTCCCTTCCCGTGAGGCTGCAGCGGCGGCCCGTGCTCCGACACGACGGGCGGCTGGCGGGATGCGGGAGGAGGTGTGCATAAGAGGGCGGAGGCGACCGGGAGAAGTGTGCTGCAACGTGAGGAGAAAGAGGGAGAGGAAGGAGCTGCGTGCGCAACCGAGGTGGTGGCGGCGACTGTCCGGGTGCTCCGCCGGCTGGAGGGCTTCGCCGCGGCGCGTGGAGGTTCGCCGGGTGAGGGGTAAGGATCGTCGGTAGCATGAGCAAGGTACGCGACCTCCGCTCCTCTCTTTGCCATTTTGGATTAACAGTAGATAATTATGCATAAAATAGGAATAAATGCATGATAAATCGTAGGAAATGTGGATGTGGTTGTGAATGAGTTCCTTGAT
>JAMKQA010025881.1:0-17291 GCA_024699735.1 Posidonia australis
TTTGTCATTCGTGTAACCCTATTTTAGACTCCAATTGAATAGAGAGAACTCCTCCCTCTTCTCTCCAGATCTAGGGTTTCATGTGAGGTTCATCTGTGAAGGATTGGATGCTTGCTTTAGGGGATGGTATTCTGATTTCTCCTTCACCACTCGGCACAACAACTGCAATTAACATGCAATTATCAAATTAAATAAACCATAGTAAACACTTAACATGCAATTAACAAATTAACTAAGTCACAATTAACACTTAAAAAACTTCAATTAACAAATTAACTAAGCTACATTTAACACTTAAAAAAAATGAAATTAACATGCAATTAACAAATTAAATAAGCCATAGTTAACACTTAACATGCAATGAACAAGAAATCCCTAAGTTAATTCCAAAAATAGAACATAAAAACCCTAATTAGGTCGATTGTATACATAATCTATCGATACCATAAACTTAACTGTTAAATCGATAAAACTTGATTAAAGAACAAAAAAACCCTATGTAAAATTTAGTATCAGAGCATGAAAACCCTAATTAGGTCAATTGTAAACATAATCGGTCAAAACCCTAATCCTAACCCTTAAATTGATAAAACTTGATTAAGGAATAAAAAACCCTATGTTAATTTTAGTATTAAAACATGTGAATCCTAATTAGGTGGATTGTAAATATCATTCGTTAAAAACATAACCCTAATCTTAACCCTAAATAGCAAGATACCTTAACTAAAACTGAGAAGAATCAAAACCCAAACTAAGTAAAGTCATCCTAAGTAATTGTGACATCTGGGCTTGATTATCCATTTCTATTTGTAAACCATGTAATTAATCGTAACATTACTTAATTGGTTTAAGATTGGATAATCTATTGTTTTTGGACGTGGGAGCTTATGGTTGGCTTTCTGTGCACCTGTTTGTGATCTGGGACCACTGTGGAGCACGGTTTGAGGATGCACAGTCGCCTTGGTTCGCATGCCTGTCTTTTCTTCCCTTCTTTTTCTTCTTTTTCTCCTTTCTTTTCCTTTCCTCTCACGAGCTCGCACCATTTTTTTTGGTCTCCTTCCTTCGCTTCCTCGACCCGTGCCACCAACGACGCCAGTCCGTGCCTTGCCGTCTCTTCTGACACGATGGGCAGTCGGTGCGACGGGGGTGGGAAAGAGGATAAAGGGAGGCTGCGGCGTGCGAAGAGAGGAGAAGAGAAAGAGGAATGACGCGCAATCGAGGGGGTGGTGTGAGCCGCTCGTGCATCCGCTGCCAGAGGAGGCTTCGCTGGGGTGCGAGGAGGTTCGTCGGAGGGCTGAGCCAGGTACGCGACCCCTTTCCCTTCTTCCGTTCAGTGTTTCATTAACGATGGGTTAATTGCATGAAAATTGAGTTAAATGCATGAAAAATTGTGGAAAAATCATGAAATGAATGGTAATGTGTTATATAGCATGAGAATATAGATATCATGCAGTTAGGATTGGTTTTTCTGGGGGAAATGCAATTTTGAGGTTGAACGCTACAGTAGCCGTTCTTGAGCCCCTTCCCCTTGTGATTTTCGTATGAACTATGTGGTAGATGGAATTGTGAATGGTTTGAGGGATTTTGAAGTAGACTCAAGGGTCTACATCCCATGATTTATTGATGATTTATGATGGATGTTTGGGGGTCCGATCAGGACTCCCACTTGGGCGATTTTTCACCGTCCGAAACAGGGGTGTGCCTTGTCTGCGAGGAATTCGGTCTGCCGAATTTATTCGGTATGCCAAAATCCTGGCAGATTAAGCTAGATCCTAGGTTTCGGTAGACCGAAATCCTCCGATTGACCGAAACAGGGGGTTTCGGTATACCAAAAATGTTTGTTATACCGAAACAGAGAATTTCGGTATGCCAAACTGGAGATTCGGTCTATTGTTTTGGCCCTGAACCTGGTATGCATAAATATGAATTTAAATGACAGATAAATGGTTTTAATGGTATGTTGAGTATATGTTAATGATGTTTTCCCCATGTAATGACATGGAGGAATGTGGAACCCAATAAATAGATTTGGGCGTGGTCTTGATCCCATAAATTAATAAAAAGGATGATTTTGTGTGGTTTTGGGCATGAGACCCAATTTATGATTCTTTTAAGCATGATTTTCATGACTTGAGTTGGGACCCCAGTGGAGGGTAAGGTGTTGCAAGGAGATAGAGTCCTGCAATGAAAAGAATGAAATGGAAAATGTTTTTTAAAAAAAGTTTAAAGAGTTTTGAAATGGAACACAAATAATGTATTATGAGACCACAGGAGTTGGTGTTGACAACGTGGTAGGAGTATGAGACTTTAACGAACCAGTTTCTAGACACGATTGTGGTTGCTGAGCTTGAGACGATGTAGGCTGAGCATGGGTTTTTATACCTAGTTGTTCGGGTCATTGACGGTGTTGGCTGAGCCTGGGTCATTGTACCTAGTTGTTCGGGTCACCGAGCTTGTGATAGTGTAGGCTGAGCCTAGGTTTTTGAGTCTAGTTGTTCGGGTCACCAATGGTGTAGGCTGAGCCTAGGTCATTGGACCTAGTTGTTCGAGTCACCGATGGGACATCAGATAGAGACATATCCCCGTGCACATATAAAAATGAAATTGAGGCCGGTTGGCCGGAGCGGTGACATACTACATGGGGAATTTCACCATGGCAGTGTAGGAAAGTAGGGGAAAGGATGTCCTCGCCTACTACATGTGCGCCTGGTTACCCCTGTTCAAGGTAACAACAGTAAAGAAAAGTAGAAATGAATAAAGGAAAAGAAATGTGATTTGGTCAGGATTGGACTTATGCAATAGTCCTAAAATCCTGAAATGAAATTATGATGGTGTTTTTACCAGTTGTCAGTCTGTATTTATGATTTGGTTTTGAACCCGTGAGGCACTGTGTTATAAGCTTGATATGGTCAGAAATGTGAATTTGAAAAAGTGACTTTGGGGAAGAAATCCCAAGTATTGAAAAAGATATGTTTTGGAAAATGAATTCCAAAGGTTTTAAAAGGAAAATGCACAAGTATGGTTTTGAAAGAAAAGGTGGTTTTGGAATAAGTTTCCAAATGTTTTGAGAAAAGAAACATGGCTTTTGAAAAGATCCTGGATTTGGGATTGAATTTCTAAATGATTTTCAATAAAAGAAAACAGGATTTTCAAAAAGAAAAAGAAAAAAAAGAAAACCATCTTTTGAAAAATAAAAGAATTGAGTTTTTATGGTTTTGGCGAGATTTCGTGGTTTGTATGTTTGGGGCGCGTACTGGGTGACTTAGATGTCACTCACGCGTACTTATTTGGTTTTCAGGTGCAGACCACGTGCAACCGAGTTCTGGTGCAGGAGTTGGTGCTTCTAGTAGCACATTGTGATCCTGAAGGTAAGCCTTAGTTACAGTTATTTAATGTTTCTGTAATTAGTGTAATTATGCTTGGTACTGTGTTTTAGTAGTGTGCCCAGGATCGGAGCGTTACAGTAATAATCTATTGGGATGGCTCCAATAAATTCCTAAAATATTCTGAAACTAACTTTGATTTGCCAATCATCGTTGGTTGTCCTCCATGATCAGGCTCCACCACTAGTACCTTGGTTCCACTAGTGTTGATCATGATTGATTTCATTGCTCTCATTGGTGACGATCGTTTGACGGCACTTCGACAACAACAGCAGTCAATGACAGCAACCAACAATTATAAGCGAATCGAGGGACTATAGCACAAGTGAATCATGAGACCAGCATAAGTTGTCGGGCGACCAGACTAGGTAGGTTTTTTATTAGACGAAGGGTAAATTAGTCTTTTGCATAAGTTAACTATGGTTAGATATGGAGACACAATGGACTTAGATGATGGTTGATGTTAGGTGCCTAGAGTAAGATTTTTAAGTTTTTAAATGTATACATGCAATTTTTAGTGTAAGATACTACCTTTAAGGACGATATTTGAGTACAAAACCCAATCTTTTTATCCTATACGTGTATCGTTCTCTAATAGTCTAAAATATTCGATTGAAGAAGTCACGTCATGGAAGATGAGGTCCTAATTAAGAGGTGCTTCCCCCTTGGGGTGTAACGATAGGTCACTACAGGAATTGGAGAGCTTGTCCTAGTGTTCGTAGCGGCTTTAGATTAGAGAGGTTCATATGAATATCCTAATGTTACGTTTGGTAACGATTATAGACAAGTTGATTATAGTGAAAATTAAGTTTTTTTTTAAACTACCTCCTATAATTTTTCCTTTTTAACGTTTTTAGTAAGTTTTACACATAAAAAATAAACTAACTTTTTTAAATAAGATAACTTTTTTTATGTATTTAATTCAATTTTTTATCTATAAATAATTATTTTTAATAAATTATGAAAAATAATCGTCACCAGACACTACTTGAATCTTTATTTTCTAAACACTATCTTCCTCGACTGACTTGACCATTGGATGTACATCGACGAGACTTTCAACACCACCTCGACAAATCCATCTGATCATTTGACAACAACACTTGTAGGCTTGTGGAAGGGAGCATCATGAATTTCTTTTGCAAAGAATTTTTTTTCTCGTAACTGTAATTTATCAAAATCTTGAATCTGTGTCGCCTATCCACAAATTGTACCCATTTTTCTTTTTCTTGTTTTACTTCCTGGTGGGGCTATTTCTCCAGTTCTCTTTGGGTGGCCAGAAATAAATTGGATGCATTAGCCACCCATCCAACCATGTGTCCGTGGTTTTTGTTATCAATAACTTTTAAACTTCTTGGTGGTTCATATATCTCGGGAATACTAGTCAGCAGCAGCTTGCCCGGCCCCAGGAGGATGGCACTGAAAGCAAAACGAAATCGAAACATGTGGTTGGAGGAGGTGGTGGCGTGGCTGTTGTCCTCCGACCTGCTTAATTCCATTAACCACCACCACCACCATCACCACCGTCAGCTATAGCGGCAGCAGCAATGGTCTGGAACATAACAGCCTTCCCTACTCCAATGACAACACCACTGATCAGAACGGTGCTCTTCTGCCGACTCCTGGAGGCTCCTCCTCCTCCGCACACCAGCAACAGGGGTCTTCTTGCCACGCATCGCCCGTACCCGTCATTCACCTGTCGGACAACAAGTACTAGTGGTGTAAGAACCAATGCCGCCGCCGCCGCACTGCCCGACAGAATCGACGAAGAGGACGATTCTGACAGCCCACCAGGTAGAAGAACGTCAACATCCTATACTCCCATTTCAAAATCATGCTTGTTTGGGACTGGCCTGGTTTATAAACTACACAGACGTTGAATTGAAAGGAAATGAAAGAAAATACAAAAACCTTTTGATGTTTATATGCACGATTTCGAGATGTTGGAAGACTTCGATCTGTGAGTCCTTCCTGCGATAACTGGTTGTGCCCTGTCACATTTCGAGAGTGAGTAAAACAGAGGTTAGGTTTATCTGCTTATAATCTTGGAGATGTGGAATGTCTTGTAGCTCTGATCTTCTATAATCTTTGAAAGAAAAAGAGAAAACATTTCCTTATCAATATATGTGTTTAGCGTTGGCACACAGGATGCATATAGAAAACATGTAGGCACACGATCACCTTATAGTTTTTTTTATAGAAATGGTTCTACACCTATTAGGATTTAAACCCACAATTCTCAACTGGAATAATAATCACAATGAACTATGTTTTGTTCAATAATTATCTCATAGTTGACTTAAAAGGTTTCTACATGTTTGGGAAGTCTTTTAAGTGATCATGAACTTATCAAAGATTTAAAATTCGGAAATACACCTCGATTTAAACCCCATTTTGATTTTGCACGATTTTAACCATCACATGAGTTGAAAAAAACATGAGTTTTACATTACTCTCTGGAATGTAACAGCATGTGTCTATCGTTTTTTAAGAGTTTAAATGAGCACAATTTTTACAGTTTACATGTGTACGTGTAGGAATTGGTGCAGAAACCTGGACTTGATGATCTTTGAACTGATCTTACATGCTTTTGGGAACTAAAATGCAAGAGATTCATGAATTCATAGAACTAGCCACGTGAATTTTACATGCGAAGGTTGTAGCACTTGTAATCCTAATATCTTGAAACTAGATGCAGAATAATTCATGTAAAGCTTGCAGCCATTTCGCACTTTTTCTTTAAAAACTTGTAGGTGAATTCCTTCTTCTGAAGGCACCTTTATCATACCACTGTTGGTTGCACAAGAATATGACGATCTGTTTCTTGAAATAAATGGAATATTTATAATTGGCAGTAACACTGAGGGCTACATGTTTCTTTCTGTGAAGGATCTTCTACACGTGCTCAGTTGGACCTCTTGCAACAACTTGCATCAAACAATTCCTCTACAAGCGGTGAGCATTAGTCTTGTCCATTACTCCAGTTACCACATAAAATACTTAGCTGCGTCTCCTTTCCAGGATATGAGGGTGACAGAGCCACTCATAGGTTAACAATCCGTGAACAGCTTTCCGAACTGGTTGGAGGTAAAGGTGGAGAGTTCACCCTTCCCCTAGGAAAAAGACTGTTAGCAAGTGTGAAATTCCTAACTATATCACAGAAGAGAAACATCAAGAGACAAGCTTACTTAAATGAAGTGTCTGGCAGAAATGATTCGGTCTTCTTCACCACAATTGCTGCATTTGTAATTCTCCCTCCAGTGGCCATATTGGTCGTAGCAGTAGTTACAGGTTATGTTGAACTTTTACCATAGTGGCATAATCTTCTCTCACAGTACTCTTTTCTCATATTTTGTACAGTATAAGCCGCAACATATTGTATGAATAAATTTCATTGCAATTTGCTTGATTTGATTGTCTCTGTTCTCTTGACTGAATGTAGAGCTGTCTGTGCTTAGCAGCCATCATGGACTGTATTTTTGTACTGCTGGTTGGTTTACTTTTGCAGCATTCATTTCCTTTGTGATGCACGTATTGGTAGCTAGGGGACATTTTTGTCATGACAAAAAGTTTGCCTGTCCAAGTTTAACTGCATAATAAAACTCATAATGTAGTTATATTGGAGATTGCGTGTATCACTAGCTTCATGGATATTCAAATCTTGAAGAAAGTAGATGCCGGAATGAAAAAAAGAAACGCACAAAAAAAGACAATAAGTTTCATGGTATTGTTTTATAAAATCTGGTGTTTGTAGATGCGAAATTTTGCTCAGTTATGACATATTTCTTTCCCCTTGGTCATGGCCTACGGATAATCAACCCTTTTCTTGACGCTCATATGATTCTATGATAAAGAATTCATGTCAATGAGGCATTTGTGGCTCATTTTGTGTGTCTTTTGCGGGAGAAGGAGGCAGTCGATCCTTGGAGATGATCTGTTCATGGCCGATCCCTTGCTACTGGTTGTAGTCCCATCTGTCCTGGAGGAGGTAGAGGAAGGCCATGATAGAGACCTGGACTGTGAACAGAACGAGCCATATCCTTACGCTTCACGGAGTCCTGGAATGATAAGCTAGCAACCCAATATAAACATCACCCATGACCGTTATGGAAGCTCCTGTACCGCTAAACCAGTGAATGAAGTACCAGATGCTCCTTCCTTTGTCACCCCTGCAAAAGAAAAGAGCATAAAGTAGCAACAGCAGGTTGAGAATTTAACTTAATTGGTGAGTTTTTGTGCTTTGCAATACCTTCATGATCAAAATGCCACAATGGCTGCTAAGCACAGAGTTTTTGTTCTAGAATGGTGTAGACACTCCGATTTTGAGGTGACTCATAGATGAGCTTTCCAGATATTGCTTTGGATGGCTAACTCTTGAATCCTATTAGATAAACCAACCAAAATCCATAGTAGGTCCACAGTCCAAATAGAAATCCAGACAAGTAGGGGAGAGCACCTAGTTAGCACACATCCTTAGCACACCTCCTTAGCACACCTCCTTAGCACACCTAGCTAGCACACCAACCTGGCGTATATACCCGGCGCACATACCAGGCGACCAGTCATTTCTCAGGCTGCTGGCTGCAGGCTTTCCACCTCCTATGGCTGTTACCTCTATTAGCGAATATGCTATGGAATCTTCCAGGCTTTTCGTCTACGAGGCTCCTCGTTGTCCTAGGAGTTACCCATGGAAAATCCCTAAATATAGACCCCATAAGCAACCATTTGAAGGGGCTGATCATCTTGAAAGATAGAGACACACAGTTACACTAGCCTTCTCCAGAATTCTGCAACTATTCACTTGAGCACTCAAGCTTTGCCTTGCATCAGAGATATTCACAACCCTTCCAAAGCATCAAGGAGCTTATTATCTTAGGTCTTTCTTTTCTTTCTTGAAGGAACATCTTGGGCAAAGTAGGTTCTCCCCAATTTTCCTTTAGAGTTCTTGTCCTTTTGCAATGAAATAAAGCATGTTATAAATTCCACATATATGGTCTGATTTTTCTATATCTTCATGAGGGTTCAATGATGAATTTACTTATCCTCTTTGCAAGATACTCTTCATGCAAATCTACACTTTTGATTGTAAGCATGTTTACTTTATTTCTAGCATAAAATTTGCAAGATATCGCTTGCATGAGCTATGTTTTATTGGGTTTACTTGTTCCATGTTTGTATCCTTTGCATTTTACATGTGTTCGTGCCATGAACCCATTTAGTCATCTTGTTTTAATGATAATAAGATAGCTTTGATCAGATGCGTCCTATCATGCTTTTAACTCTTAACACTCGCATGAATCAACCTACATTAGCATAAATCACCCATCTTTATTCTGGGTCAGGTTCTAGATCAGATTGCAGTCTGATCTAGATTTTCTCGGGAGCACCTCTATGACGCACCAGAGTGGCGCACCTCTCTAGCGCACCACTATGGCGCCCCATTCAGGAGCACCAGACTGGTCAGAGAGTAAGACATTCACTTTTGCATATCTGCTTGCATGGTTTTCTGAAGATTTCTGAGCCTGATTCTTTTACCACTTGCTCTTTTATATTCCATGGTTTTGCATGCATGCTTTCGGTTTAAAGCAAGATTGTTTCCTAGTTGTTTTTCCCCTTTGGATAATCAGTCCTTGATCAGAATCTGGTAGGCTGATCGCACCTTACTCTAACATGGAGAACCTTGTGCATCAACCCATGATCCAATGGCATGACTGGATCTTGCATCTTTCATTTTGCATGCACAGGGTGTGATCTTGTGTGAGGCTACCCACCCTTGAGCACAAGGTCCACAAGTCATTGCATTTGCATTTATTTCACTTTTAAGGCATGTTTTCCAATTTTTTGCGAAGGATTTTACATGACATTGTTTTTCTGGAATGTATTCTTATGTGATGTGGCACTACATGGACTTCTGTTTTCCCTCAGCACATCTTTCTGGCCCACATAGAAGCACCCAGGTGGCGCACCAGACAGGAGCACCAGTCTGGCGCACCAAACAGGCGCATCAGCCTATTTTCAGTAACACACAACAGATTTTTATATGATTTTAGCATGATTTCTTGCTTCGGTTTGCTTCTGCATTTTTTCTGGTTTTCTTCCTTGATACGTCAGGAATTCTCAGCTTTATCTTTAGCCCTTTTCATGCATGTTAGATTGCATTTGGCATATATCAAAGCAGGGATGAAAAATCACTTGAAACTGACATATCTTTGATTTTATTTACGCAATGACTTTGCATCGACACTTGACCCGACATACGAGTGATACTTTTGAGCATTAGGACACACCCTTACACATCATGCACCCGTATTTTAGACACCACACACATTAGCATGACATGGCATATCGCCCTCGAGCGTACAACAAAGGCTGAAAAGCTGACATTTCATAAGCAAATGAGAAACCAATAGAAGACCGATTTATCGAGCCCACGAGGGTGCCTAATACCTTCCTCGTGCATAACAGGGATCCTTACCCATTTCTGGTTTTGACCTGCTTTTCCGTTGCATGATTTGCATGTTTTATATGGTTTTCCTCATCTTCCATTTTAATAGACTGAGTGGCGACTTCTGCATTTGTATATTTATTTTTTATTATTTTTGCCGTGACTTTGCCGTCCCTCGTGTATTTGGCTTTTCGCGTCAAGTCCTTGAGGCTGTCGTCGGCATAGTTACAGGAACTGGCGACTCCGCTGGGGACAATGAGATCACGACTTTGTTTTGGTTTCTTCTTTGCTTCAGCTTTCGCCTTGCTTGCCTTTTCGATGCCTTGCGTTGGTTATCCTTTTAAGTGGTGTCTTTTTGCATGCACGCCTTTGTAATGTTCTTTCCTTTTACACTTTTTCCATGTCACCACTATTGCACATAATGTCCACATGCTTCTGCATGATATTTCATGGCTAAATTGCATGTTTATTTTCCTTCTTGTATATGCCATGCCTAGGAGATTAGAGACATGTTTGCTCTCCCCTTTGGTTAATAGAAAAAACATAACAACTAAAATCAATAAATTATAAGGCAAACTAGTGACAAATTGCAAATTTTCCCCCACGGATTAATAAGTTTGCAAGTAAAAAACTCAAAGCATACTTTGCATACATCATATAGGGTATGCATCTTCTCCTCTCCAAGGATTACCTATACAGTCTGCGAAGGACATTTTTCGGTGGCTCATCCTATGGCTTTGGCGTGGGATGAAAAATTAGGTTTGTCCCCCCTTGTCCGGGGTCGTGTCGGTGTAGTAGAGGGTACAATCTACTGCTTTGGCAAAGGTCGAGGCCCCGAAAGCACCATCCTTTCACTACCTAAGCTTTGACTGGGATTTAGAACGGGGACCTTACTTTTTCTAAACTCGAGTCAGAGACCCATTCACCCCTATGTGAACCCAAAGTAGACAGCTTAATAGGACATCCCTAGTTGGTGAGAGAGTGCATACTAGGGGCATTTATTTGCATCTCATACCACCATAAACATTGCATCTTTTCTGACTTGTTTGTTTTTGTGCATAGGATTTCTGATCTTTGAGTTTCCTTAGCCTGAGCTCAAGATCTTTCCTTTCACTGACTTTATTTGCGACCCTATTTTCGATCGTATCTCCCGAGTTATTCGTCACTTCCGACGATAGCTCGTCTTAGGACTCATCCTCTTCTTCCCAACCGTAGTCCAATCCTTACTCACTCGCGATCCACGATGGCCCAGCATGCCAGCGAGTCTCTTTCCCCTACTGTCCAGGAGGAAGTCCCCGCCTGGGGACAGTCTTCCTTTGTGTCTGTTCTTGTCATCTCTACTGCCTCCACCTTTGCCTTAGCCTCTAGAGGACCTCCACCACCTCATTTCCGTGTTCCCGTGGTAACCCCGCCTTCGGGATCACCTGCCTGGTCTTCTCCTGCTGTTGGGGCCACAACAGTTGAGTCTGTCTCCCCTCAGGACTCTGTGTTTACTAGCCCCCCTCCCACTGTGGCTGTCTCTATAGTAGCCACCCCCCAGTTCAGTCAACTGGGATCTTAGTCTCTTGTTTCACCCCCTGTCTTGCCTCCTTCTCTTGGAGCCATCGGCGACGATCCCATGACCGCGCAGCTGCAACAAATGTCGGCCCTTGCCCAGCAGTTGCAGAGATTGGCACTGGTGCTCCAACCCTTCTCAACTTTGTCTTTCCCGGCTCTCGAGTTGCCTGCGCAACCAGCTTTAGGACCACAGTTTGCACTCATTTCACTCCCTCCACAAACGTCGCCATCCCTTGTTTCTCCGGCAATAGGGGTGTCGACACTACCTTTTGTTACACCAGCACAACACCCACCTCAACATGCATCCCTCCTATCTGGTGGCCACTACCATCCATGAGCATTGTACCGGAGACCATCCCGGTCCAACAGCTCTTGCTCCCACATTCTGCACCACTCATTGCACCACCCCTTGCATTATCCTCCCCTTTTTATCACACACAAGCCTCATCCTTTATCCCACAGCACACTGCACCCATGCACGGGTACACTGGACATCCTGCTGTAGCACCAAACGGCGGAATGGTGGATCCAGAGGAGCCCTTAGGGGCGACCCATACAGTGTACGCGGCACTCGCCTCTGCTGCACAGTCCACAACTGTATTAGCTCCAGATGCTCTCCTCGCGAGAGTAAATGATCTGGAACGCACTCTCCGACAAGTGCAAGGTGGGGACCGTCAGTCCTACCAATTCCGGGACCTCTGTTATTTCCCAGAGGCGACTCTTCCCCCGAATTTTCATATTCCGGAATTTGAAAAATACAATGGTAGGGACTGCCAATTGCCCACCTCAAAGCCTATTGCGGAGACCTCGCTCAGCTCCAGGCTGACGAAAGGTTGTTCATCCGCCTATTCCAGAAGAGTCTCACGGGGCCCGCGTTGAAGTGGTTCACTTCCCTCAACATGGACACCATCAAGACTTGGGACGACCTTACGCTGGCGTTTCTGGAGTAGTATTCCTTCAACCTTGACTTAGTCCCCAAGCGGGAGGACTTAGTCACTCTCAAGCAGAGACCCCAAGAGACGTTAGGGGAGTATCTTGGACGTTGGCGCTCCTTGGCTTCACAAGTCAAGGATAGACCCTCTGATGAGGAGTCTATCGAGATCATCATCCGAGGAGAACAGCCAGCGGTTGGGGCTCTGCTTAGCATCCAACCTGTCACCACCTTCTCGGCACCGCTTTGGGCGGGCACCCGTGTTGAGAGTTCACTGTGCAGCAGCAGTTTTCTAGCACTCTCTGCATTTGCCAAATAGGCCACTGCCTCACATAGTGGCCCTAGCAGCAGCAGCAACAACAACAACAACACCAATCCACCTAGGAGGCGGGATCCCTCCAAAAATACAGTTTCTTACATTAGATCCCCTGCTGCTCCGGTAAATGTTCGCCTACCCCCGCAGTGCCAGGTAGTTTATGCACCCATGCCTACACCTAAAGTACAACATGCATCACACATTACCCCCACTGCCACACCAGTATATCCTAACCATCCGGCCAGGACGCGCCCACCGTTGGCACATCCACAGCCGAAGCGACAACGCCGTGATAGGCACCACTATACCCCTTTAATGGAGCCTTTGAGCATGGTTTTCCCTAAAGTCACATCCTTGCTGAGGCTGCCTGAGGTGCGCCCTCCGCCTAATCCGCTGCCAGCCTGGTATAATGCCAATGTGTTTTGCAATTTCCATCGGGTGGCTGGCCACTCGACAGACAATTGTTTGACACTTAGGGACACTGTCTAGGATTTGATTGACGAGAATGTCATTGTGATTAATACCCAGGCAGCCACCCCAGTACACACCCCAGTAGCCGCTCCAGCACAACTAGCACACCCCATCATAGTTAGTCAACCCTTACCGCAGCATCCTTCTCCGGGAGCGCCAGGTTCCTCGGGAGTCAATTTTCTTTCTTCTGCTTCTCTTTCCCTTGCTTCATTTGAGTCTGTCTCTTCCTCTGTCTGCCCAACTGACTTGATTCATCATGAGTCGTCCCCTTTTCTCCACCAGTTGTATTGTTCTTTCCTCGATAACTCCAAGGAATCTGTTTTTATGGTCTGTCTTGTCGTCAAGTCGGAATACTCTGAGGTGCCACCTGTAGTGTATCCCCAACCTCCAACTCTAGTTTATTTATCTGCCAGGCCCCAATCTAGGCCAAACTAGCCAGCACACCCTCAAGCCCACTAGTACCCTCACCAATACTCCCAGCATCCTCAGGTTTACACTCCTACCCGCCTATATCCTTCAACTACACCTGTACAATTAGCAACCCGTCCCCCGATTGTTGTTACTCTGACCCATGACACGCATTGTGTTTCATACAATTATGCCACAGGAATGTGTGCAGAAGTGACACGATCGGGCAGAGTGTACAAACCCCCAATAGCTAGGCCTAACCCCTCAACCTTAACCCCTAACCAGTTACAAGACCAGTCATCTAGGTCATCAGCACCTGTAGCAGTAGCCCCTGCCCAATTCCAAGCACATTCTCCTCAACCACCTATGCCTAGAGTGCACCATCCAATCCTACCACTAGCAGCCAATCTTCAGCTGACATCACTGCCCAACTTAAGAAGGTTAAAGCCGACATTTCCATTTGAGACCTAATCCATACATCGACCGAGCATAGAGAAGCTTTCCTTAGAGTTTTTCTAGTAGCCCGTGTATCCCAAACTATAGAGCTTGCTACCCTAGAAAACATGGTAGGAATGATCGTGACACCTCAGGTTATCTCTTTCTCTAGCCTAGAGTTACCTCCCTCTGGCACCAATCATAACTCTCCCTTGTTCATTACTGCGCAGTATCAAAGCTTCCGCATCCCCCTCACACTGGTGGACAATGGAGCAGGCCTTAATGTTTGCCCCTTGTGCACAACAAGTGCAATCGGATTCAAGTCCGAGGACATTACACCAGCTGTGAAAGGGATGACAACTTTTGATAATACGCATCATGATGCACTTGGAGTCCTGATCTTTCCCCTGACTATAGGCCTTGCTCGCTTCGACGTGGTGTTCTATGTCGTAGATATCGAACCCTCTTTCAATCTGTTACTTGGACGCTGTGACCGTGCCCGACCTGAGGGAGGAGTGGGGAGGAGATCACAGCCATGCCAAGATGACGAAGGCGCAAGGATAGATAAAAAAAGAAAACGAAAAGGAGGAGTCGCCACTTAGTCTTTTAAGGGAAAGACGAGGAAAACCACAAAAGGATGAATGCATGGGATGCAGATGGGAAGGCTGGATGTCTGCTAACCAGAGGATGGGTAAGGATTCCTATTACGCAAGAGGAAGGTATTATGCACCCTCGTACGCCCGAGAAACTCGGTCTTTCTAGTCCAAATGCTTGCTAAAGGTTCGAGGAATGTCTGCTAAACCTAGCTTATGCTCTAATCATGCTAATATGAATGCCATGGCAAGACTAAATGCAAAGATCGAGATGCATGTTCAAGAATTGGTATGGGGGCAATTTGGTCATTTCCCCTGGCCAGATGTGACAAGTGCTTGCATGGGAATGATGCATGGCCTAAGATATGTCAAAAGGTATGCTAAATGTCTAGATAATGTCATTTGGAAGAAACCGGAGAAGAAAAATCACTAAAAGGATGTAAACGCAATAAATGACAAACATAGGGACTAAAACGTAAAATTTGCGAAAAGAGCAAGAAACTAGATGAAAAACAGGTTCATGATCCTTATTCTAACATGCAAATGATGGGTCCAGTGTCAATGTGGCACAAGGATGCAAAAAATGCACTTGGATAATTTCCTGAAAAGTCAGGGACTAAAGTGCAAAATTTACATGAGTGCAAATGTGGCCAAAATGCGGGGCAAAAGATCAAATCTCAGTGAAAACATGATTTGCAAGTGTATTATGTGATTAAATGCAAAACAAGGGTGAAGAATAGCCCAAAATATGATGGAAAACATTAAAAAACCCTAAATGAGGAATTTAAAAATAATCTAAGGGTCAAAATGTAAATTTTCATGTTCAAAAATTCTTTAATGTGAACTCAGGGGCCTTTCTGCAAAAATCCAAGATTTGATTGTGATAAAAGCTCAATTTTATTGATCATCAGTGTAATTTTTAGAATGTTTAGGGTCCAGAATGTAAATTCCACTAAGAAAAATCATTTCAGAAACATTCAGGGGCTTAAATATAAATTTTCAGGACTTAAATGTGACAAAAACCCATTTTAATGATTATCAGTGCCATTTTGAAAACATTCCGGGCTCAGAATGCAATTTTCACAGAGAAAAACTTGTTCCAAAAACGTTAGGGACCTAAATGTGAATTTCTAGGACTTAAATGTAATAAAAACATGCATCAATTTGCTAAAAACTAAAAGATGAACTTATCAGGGGGTCAGATGCAAAATCCACAGGCAAATTAAAAGAATAAAAATTATTTTAAAACTCTAAGGACTAAAATGCAAATGTCTGGACCCATATGTAATAAAAAAGGACTGAAATGTAATAAGTAAAGGACCTAAACGCAATAATCAAAAACTAAACTGAATGGGCCATAAAAGGCCCATTCGAAGATCGTCGGAGATCGACGGCGCTCTGCCGCCGGCGATCTTTTCCGGTGACCCTCTAGAGGCTGCTCCGGGGCGTGGAAGGCTACGGAAAGAGCGGGGGACCATCTTGGCGGCATGGCGAGGCTCTAGGAGGCGACGGTGAGGCTTGGGGAGGTTTGGAACGTTTCCCCTACCTCAAGCTTCGGCGACGATATCGGTGGTTGTGGCTGGCGCTTCGCGGGACGTCGGGCTGGTGGTGGAGCGGCTCGGGAGGCTTTAGTGACTTGCGTGTAGGCCTCCTGGACCATCGGCGGGGAGCGGGAGGCGTTGGAGCGGTGTGGAGCTCCTCGCCGACGCGCGGTGGCAGCGGCTGGTTGCGGCGACGGCACTGGGCGTTACGGCGGCGGGTTGCTCTAGCAGCGGCTGCAAGGTTGCTTGGGGATCCTCGGGATGCTTCCGAAGGCTCAGGTGCGACGCGGGAGTGTCTGGAGTACGTGGGAGAACTCGGGCGTCTCCACGATAGGGAGTTGTCGACGGTAGCAGCGGCGACGCCGCGAGGCTTCAGGCGTCGAGTCTTTTGGGGATGAGGAAGAGGAGAGTAGAGGAGAGGGGGGAGAAGAAGAAAGGAGGAGGAGAGGGCTCCCTGGGAGCCTGGTCGGACTAACAGGGTCGCCGACGATGGTGAACCCATCGCCGGTGGAGGGACAAAGGGGCGCGCAGGGAGCTTGGCTCCCTAGCAGCGCGACCTGGATGCTCAGGGAGGTCCAGCATGCATGATTGAATTGAAGAGAGGAGAGAGGAGGGTACCTGTGTGGCTGTCCGCGGGCTCTGGCGGCGTTTCTCCTCCGGTTGGCTGCTCCGGTGACGAAAATCGAAGGTGAGGGTTGCTCTGGATGTGTGGGATTAGGAGGGGCTTCTGGATGCACGCTAGGCTTGCTCAGAGAAGGGGTTCTCAGGTCTAAAATTCTCTGGAATGAGTTTTGGCCAAAAGGTCCCTTTTTTTTTGTTGACGGCGAGGCTTTATATTCCGGCGAGGCACTCCGAAGTCGTTGATCCTCCTCTCCTCAGCCTATCAGCGCCGTTGGATCAGGCCTGAGCTGGATGAGGTTGGCCAAATATCTCGGAGGTGGAGATCTACCCCGGATTTCTTGGAATTGATCGCCAGAATTCTCGCCGGAAAATAGAGTCGTCGGAATTATTTTTGACATTTTGTAAAGTTTTGAATTGAATTCTTAAATGAAATAGTATTGGGTTTATTGGGCTTGGTTTTGTGATTTTTATTTGGATTTTTGTTTTGATTTTATTTTGGAATTTGTTGGACTTTTTAGGGTTTTAATTTTAAGATTTTAATGGGGTTTCATGGGTTTAATTTAATTTCTTAATTTTGTGATTTAAGGTTT
>JAMKQA010025882.1:0-14136 GCA_024699735.1 Posidonia australis
AAGGATCATGAACCTATTTTTCATCCAGTTTCTCGCTCTTTTCGTGAATTTTGCGTTTTAGTCCCTATGTTTGTCATTTATTGCGTTTACATCCTTTTGATGATTTTTCTTCTCCTTGTTTCTTGCAAGCGACATTGTCCAGACATTTAACATGGATTTTGACATAACTTAGGTCATGCATCATTCCCATGCAAGAACTTGTCACATTTAGGCAGGGGAAATGACCAAATTGCCCCTATGTCCCCTATTCATGAGCATACACTTCATTCTGTGCATTTAGCCTTGCATTGTCCATGTCTAAGCCATTTTCTAGAGTTTTTGCACATTTAGCCATTTTCTAGAGCACATTTGTCCCTATCACGGATTATTTTTGCCCTTTTTGATTTTCACGACTTTCTCATGATTTCATGTGGATTTCTTCGTAGTTTTTACACATCGTCTTGCACATTCATTTAGTCTTGTGACATCCATACACATTAGCATGATTAGAGCATGATCTAGGTTTATCAAACAGTCATTTAGCCTTTAGAAGCAATAAGACTAGAAGGACCGAGTTTCTCGGACGTACGTGGGTGCCTAACACCTTCCTCGTGTGTAATAAGATTCCTTACCCATCATCTGGTTAGCAGACATCCAGCCTTCGCATCTGCATTCTAGGCATTTCTATTTTTGTGGTTTTCCTCGTCTTTCCCTTAAAAGACTAGGTGGCGACTCCTTTTCTTTTTCTTTTATCTTGTCCTTGCGTCTTCGCCCAAAACCACATAAAACCAACTTTTCATTCATTAATAGGGTCTAAAATCCAAAACCACACCCAAATCCATTTGTTTGGGGTTTCACATGCCTCCATGTCATTAATTTCCATAAAATCAAGGGGTGTAGACCCCCCAACCGCGCCTCATAAATTTCCATAAAATCATGGGGTGTAGACCCTTAAGTCTACTTCAAAACCCCTTAAACCATTCATGATTCCATCAACCATACAAGAAGATATAAATTCGTAAAGGAAGCATGCATTGAGTGAAACCTTAAAACATTTAAGGCATAACTCCTCAAAACTCACGAAATTCACACAATCTAGCATAATCCCTACACATTCACATCATTTAAGTCATTTCCATCATTCCTACCATTTTTCTACAATTTTTCATGCATTTCCCTCGATTTTTTTTTCATGCTTGAGGCATGATCAGTATGAAACATGTAAACGAGGTAGAGACATAGCCGTGTACCTCCGATGGCGCTCCGGTGATCCTTCCAGCACTCCGAGGAGCCTCCTTGCACCCCGGCGAAGTCTCTCCCACCGGCGGACCACACGGACAGCCACCACCTCTTCCTTGGTTGCGCGCACGTCGTTCTTCCTCTCCCTTATTTCTCCTCGCGTCACAGCTCACCTTCGTCCACTCGCCTCCGCCTCTCTTATCCCTACCTCCTCCCGTATCACGCCTGCCACCCATCATGTCGGAGGTGACGATGAGGCACGGGTCGTTGGGTGGTGGTGGCACAGGTTGGTGGAGGGTGAAGGGAAAGAAGACGGGTGTGTGGTGAGCTCGTGAGTGAGAGAAGGAGAAAAAGGAAGAAAGACAAGAGGAAAGAATGGGCACGCAAATCGAGATAACTGTGTATCCTCAAATTGGACTTCACATTGGTCCCAAAACACAAACAGGAGCACAGAAAGCCAACCACAATCACACACATCCAAGGAACAACATATTATCCATTAATAAATTATTTAAGCAATATCAAAATTAATTACATTGTTTACAAATAAAAATGGATAATCAGGCCCAACTGTCACACAAGCACATTGTCAACCACGTATAGGAACATGTCGACAGTAGTCGACCCACGAGACCCAAGCTCAAAAGCACAAATCCACACAACAGATCTCGGAACAGTAACACTTGTATATAATAAAATTCATAAAAATATAAAAAATTAAAAAATACATTTTAAGGATGTTACAATTTTCATATTTAGGAAGAATCCACAACTACCATTACATCGAAGCATCTTAGCAATCGTTAGAACATTCAAAAAGAAATTATCAACCTTATCTACGACAAAGGATGTATTAAAATCTAGTTGAAATATATTTAAAAGTAACTAACCATTGTAGTGTAATTGATCAGAGAAAGTGAAACTTATATTTCTCTCTCAGAAGATTTAGATCTGTAAAGGAAAAAGAAAAACTACTATTTACGACAAAAAAAGATATTTAGAAGTAATTTATTGCCGCTGTGTTCCAGGGATGGCCCACACTCCCCGCTGTTCGCTGCAAACCATTAACGGAATCTTCGTTTCAGATTGACATGAAATCATAATAGTAGTACGGTACTTCTTCTATGCCATGTGATGACCGTCGTTTGTAAAATCGGCGACAATTAAATTCTTACGACGCAACCAACAAACTCATGCGACAACGTAGTCAGTTATAAGTACGCCGTTCTGACATGAGCTACTGCACATGGTTGCTCTCAGTTATATATAGCCATCGTTTTACTGCTGAGCATAATCTGTGGAATGTAAACCTAAATGAGTTGCATGATTTCTCCACTCACTGGTTGATTAGATCCCCCTAAATGAGTTGCATGATTTCTCCACTCACTGGTCGATTAGAACCCCCCTCACCAAAACCAGTCATGTCAGCTGAAGATTAGGTCGCTGTCTGTGTCTAAACGATTTTGAGACGCATCGCATTCAACATTTCTGGGTAGGGGGTTGGAATACTTTATGATGCAAGAAGAGTTTGATGTTTGTAGTTGGCATGATTTGGTTTTGCCCCCACGGCAGCGGACGACAACTGTTGTTTCCATGTAACAAGAAAATAGACAATAATGCACTTTGACAGGATCATTTTTACCATTGCAATAAATCAGTTCTACACGGCATGAAGATTTAAAGTATAAATCAGCTCATCATCAACGGCACGAAGCTTTGTATCAAAATCAATGGAGCTAGAATGGATCGAATTGCCAAAGAAATGAAACAAAAAATTTTCAGATGAATGTAGGATGTATATCTATCCCTGTTAGGGAATCGAGCACTGCAAAGAAAACGTGAAATAGGTCAACCATAAACACAAAAGTTTTAACATGTTATGTTTTTTTTTGTTGACGGTAAATTATATATATAATTCCTAAGGGCAAAAATTCCTTATGCTGCGTTTGTATTGTTGGAATGAACACTGAAATGAAAGGGAATGGAATGAAAAATCAGATTGAAATGAAATTCTAATGTTTGGTACAAAAAAAAGACTAGAATAATATTCCCTTGGGAATCAAATTCCTATTAAAGATGAGAATTTCATTCCATCTCAAAACACAAGGAATCTCATTTCCATTCCCCTTCTCCCTTCTCCCTTCTCCCGCAACAGAGCCCTCATCTCGCGCAACAGTCCACTGTCGCGTCCCTCCCTCCTCCGTCGCGTCATCCGTACGTCGTCGGTCCCACAACAACCCCCATCTCTCGTAACCTCCCGCCCCCTTTCACTCCAAACCCTCCCCCGCAATCGCCTGCAGCAGACCTCTCTCCCTTCTCCCGCAACAGAGCCCCCATCTCGCGCAATAGTCCACCGACGCGTTCCTCCCTCCTTCCGCTCCCTCCTCCGTCAGTCCTTCGTCGCGTCCCCATCTCCTACAACCTCCCGCCCCCTTCTACCGACGGCCTCCCTCCTCCACTGTGTTCCTTCAGTATGTCTCTTTTTTTTTTTTCAATGCTTATTTGGATTTGCTATTGTGTTGTTTGGTTTGAGGATGTGAACGAAGGTGTGTGCTGACTGGAGGTGTTGGAGGAGGTGGTGGAGGGAGGTGTGAAGGCTGTTGTCATCTCCTCCATCAGAACCAGATGCAGAAACAGCCGTCTTCCTTTCATCTGTTTGATACCCTTTCCTTGACAGGGCCTTCTGCAACTTTAACGCCATATTTGTTTGTTGAGGAAAAACAAAAAACGTTTACAGTTACTTCTTGGTCTTGATAACCACCAACAAGAAGTTATTGGAAGGACCAACAGAATGAAGCCCAATAATGGATTTCGTAACTACTGCTCAATCTTTTGGGTGTTGTTGGAGGATTCGTGGCTCGCGTTTCTCGTGCACAATCTGGAGGAAGCAATTGTTATTGTGGACTATGGATTGGAGGCGACAGCTCCACTCCTCGTAGGTGCTTGCTTGCAGGTTTTCCTTCGGGAGCTGCCGAAGTCGCTCCACAATGCGAGGGTTGCTAGGCTTTTCTGCAGTCCGGATGGAAGAGAGAGGCTAGCTGCGTCTGGTCATGCGTCGTTTGACTTGTACTATATGTTCAGCCAGGTCGCCATCGAGGAGTACATGAGGTCGAACACCACCGTGATGTTGTTGGAAAGATTGGGTGAATGTGCTGTCCCTGGCTGGGAAACGTAGCTGGCTTTGCATCAGCTGGGGTGTGTGATGTTGGAGAGGGATGAGTATGAGGATGCACAGAGATGGTTTGAGGAAGCTGTCAGGGCTGGACATCTGTATTCGATCGCCGGAGTTGCGAGGGCGAAGTATAGGAGAGGGAATAGGTATGTCGCATTGAAGATGATAAATAATTTGGTCTGCGATTATGATCTTGTTGGGTGGATGTACCAGGAGAGGTCACTCTACTGCATTGCTAAGGAGGAGAAGCTGCGAGATTTGGATGAAGCAACCAAATATGATCCCACCCTTGCGTATCCTTACAAGTACAGGGCAATTATCCTGATGGAGGACAATAAGATTGGCGCAGCCATTGCGGAAATCAATAAGATACTTGGTTTCAAGGTTTCCACTGATTGCCTTGAGCTCAGAGCATGGTTCTCCATGGCAATTGAGGACTATGAGGCAGCTCTGAGGGATATAAGGGCTATCATGACGTTGGACCCAGATTACATGATGTTCCATGGGAAGGTGCATGGGGATCAGCTTGTTGATATTCTCCAGTATCATGTACAGCAGTGGAATCTGGCTGATTGCTGGATGCAACTCTATGACAGGTGGTCTTCTGTTGATGATATTGGATCGCTTGCGGTTGTGCATCAGATGTTGGCAAATGATCCTTGCAAGAGTGTGCTAAGATTTCGGCAATCCTTGCTTTTGTTGAGGTGGGTTTTCTGTGGCAGCATTTCTGTGGTTTAGCTTGCTTATTAATTGCACACTTCATGTCGAACATTTCTGTTTATTTTTATATTTCCTGCTTTATCTTGCAAATTTAGATTTTGTTGGATAATCATAATGTTACTTCTTTATTTTTTATTTTCTTGCTTATGGTTGCTTCTTGCTTGCCTAATATACCTACAATATGAGCAGGCATAATTCTTTTATGAGTTAGAACTTTTTGTAGGCAGTACACTACAGGGATAAAATGTTTTTTGGCAGTAAAGTTTCAAAATTGTGCTTGCCAGAGGAGTTACCAACTAAAATCTGAACCATCATGATGAATCTAGACCAAGTTTCAGTAATGGAAAGCCAGTCCTTCGTGAAGGAGGTCTTGGTTACTATAAATAGGAGTTGCACATATGTAACATAATATGGAGAACTGGGATTTGTCTAAATTTTATTTTCTGATGATCCAGAAACTTTTGGGCGGTGTCTATGTCTTACCATTTTGGTAGCCTCATATGGAAGTGACGAATGAAATTAGGATCAATCTATGCCTCCTGTATTTTGTTGGTTGGGGTTATCTAGTTGGTTATATATTTGCTTTGTCTTGTTTATGTTTTCATTTTCTTTTGACAATAATTTCTTCATTTACTAACAAAGGAGATGCATTATGCTCAGGATTTACTCGCCAATACTATCTGAAGAGACTGGTCTTAATCCACAGTGGTTCTGTTGTGGTAATGGTCCACGACGGATGAGCCCACAACAGAAATTTATTTAATTTTGTTCAGTTTTCAGTTATTCAATATTTTTCCCTTTTTCAATTATTTTTTATATTTTTTCAAGAATTACTGTTATTTATTCCTTATTTTCTGTTTTTAATTCAGTTTTTACTTGTGGGTTCCACAGCCCATGTGTTTGGACAACTGACTTTCCACACTGCTGCAGAAAATCTGAGTGATTATATTATCCAAATGTAAGATAAGATAAAGATTCTGTGAATAAATCTAGATTGTTATGTCAAGTTACACTGTAGGAAATGGGACTCAAGAAAATCAGGTATCAAATTAGTAAAAATATGCAGTATGATTGTGGACTCACTGTGTCTTGAATCTTGATCTTTGTTTATCATCAACTTATATTAACTATTGACAGTTTCCCTCCAATCCGAATAGAATCAAGAGCAACCCTCGAAGACATCTTTTTGAACTTGTCTCTGACTTAAAAATACTAGGAGATTTTTCCTGAAAAACAATGTTGAATCTTCTATATGAAAATACTTTGAGCCACTTTTCTAGTTTAAAAATGTATATATATATATATATATATATATTTATAAATATTTGAACAAAAAATACAATCTTTGCTGTAAGCTGATAAGAAAATAAGAATCTTCTTTGCCCACCACACTAGCAGGGTTCAGGTGATATTATTGATAGTTTTATAAGGTGTATCATTATTATTAGAAAATTACACGATCATGTCTCACAATGCAATTTTCTAGGTTGAATTGCCAAAAGGCTGCAATGCGCAGTTTGCGTTTGGCTCGAAATAATTCAATACATGATCATGAAAGGCTGGTTTATGAAGGGTGGATTTTATATGACACTGGCCATCGTGAAGAGGCACTGGCCAAGGCCGAGCAGTCTATTTCTCTCCAAAGATCATTTGAGGCATTTTTCCTAAAGGCATATGCTTTAGCAGATACTAGTCCAGATATCTCATCTTCAACTTATGTAATCAAACTTCTTGAGGAAGCTCTGAGATGTCCTTCTGATGGCCTTCGGAAAGGACAAGTATGTGAAATGTTTATTACTTGGGAAATTTTCTTTTCCAAACAACAGCCAGCAAAGAAAATGCAGTATGGTATTTCTTTATATTTATACTTGTTCATAAAATTGTCTTCTACAGGCACTAAATAACCTAGGAAGCGTGTATGTAGACTGTGATAAGCTGGATAAAGCTGCAGACTGCTATGTCAATGCCCTTAACATTCGGCACACAAGAGCACATCAGGGTCTGGCACGTGTATATCACCTTCAGAATCAGAGAAAGGCAGCTTATGATGAAATGACTAAGTTGATAGAAAAGGCAAGAAATAATGCATCTGCATATGAAAAGCGTTCAGAGTATTGTGACCGTGATATGGCCAAGAGTGACCTTCAGAGGGCAACACAACTAGATCCATTGAGGACCTACCCGTACAGATACAGGGCTGCTGGTAAAGCTTGTTAGATGCTCTTTAATTTTTACTTGTTTACATCAACATGGTTTTTTATTACTATCTGCTATGTCAATAGCTCAATGACTTAGGATCCATTTAGTGACGATTATTAGAATCAGTTTATGAAAAAAAAACATTTATTCATAAAAAGTTGAACCAAACAGTATTTTTTTACGTCAGATTATTTCAATATGTCAGCTTTTTGTTTGTGCATAAAAACTTTCAAATATGTTGATTATAAAAAACTGTGAAGACTAACTTTTTTTAAAAACGTTGTTTATGAGAATAATCTGTTTTTTCATAAGTATTACCAAATACAACCTTAATCTCATGTGAAAAATTTAAAAGCAAAGAACTGATGTATGGCTACCAATAACAATCACATAAACATTTGTAATTCTGGTTATACTGAAAATAAACAATTAACACATGCAAAAGCATAGCAAGTTCAAACCAGGAAGGTATAGCCACCTACATATACAGATCTATTCCTATATAAAGAAAGTATTTCGTATTACCTCTTGGATGTGGGATTTTGTTAAGTTTTTTTTTTACACAAATCTCTACATCTAGATTCTAGTTATCCCTAGAAGAATTTCGAATGCTTGTGCAAGGTCTGTCTGTCTTGATCTTCTAAAACTTATGGTCTCTTATTACATTTAAATTTGTTTTGACAAGAAATATTGCATTGATTCTCATTATTTAGTTGGCATCAGGATGCTAGACAGTTTGAAATGTTTATTCTAGTGTATTAACATTATATGTTCTAATTTCTAAATGGATCTTCTAGACCAAAATTTATCACTTATGAATAAGACTGCATAATTAGGATATAAAACAAAAAAACATGGAAAACAATGAAATTCTGACCCTTGGTTGTCCTCAATCTCACTTGCTTTTCAACTCTCTAGTTCTTTTTCTTAGTCTTTCAACATATATGTAGCACAGTCTATCCACATGGAAATGTGTTTTTCATGTATTGATAGATATACTGTTATAGCATAGGAGCTGATATGTGCTCAATATTTGCATAAACAAATTGGTTTTTATGTCACTTAGTTTTGCTCCTTAGGTGAATAGGTGTCAAATATCTGTGGATATCATGAATGCTGAACTCAAAATGTACTATTTCAGGCTTTCTTCTCTTTGTATCTAAAAAGAAAAGAGGCTGTAGGTTTTGTATAATATCAAATAAGATTAGCATGCATGACAGGTTCTAATCTCTTATTTGAGTCTGTTAATAGATGGAAGCAAAATGTGGACTACGTTTAGCACTTAAAATTAATAAAATAATATTAGATGTGGCTTTCACATTATTTTTCTTTTCCCAGTGTTGAACTAATGTCTGATTTATATTATACATGTGAAGGCTTTAAGTAATTAGTAATGGAAATAACATATGGCGGTGAAGGAAATGAGACGTTATCTATTTAGGGAGCTAGAAGGTTAGATTAAACCTTTTTTACTGCTAAAAGTAGTAGGCTAAACTGAATGGTTCTCAATCCAGCAGTCAAATTTGTGCTGAAAAAACAGATGGCTGAAACAAGCCAGTTGTCTCATGACCTTATCGGACCTAAATGCAGGCACATTTCCCGAGTTCTAGTGGGTGTGAGAGAGTCGGCTGCAATTTGGTGTTTGGCAGTGTGCAAAGTTTCATTTTGCCTTTCAATCAAGAAGACATTGCAGCTTTTATTCATTTTTTGTTAGAGGGATAATGTTCTTTTGAACATAATTGGATATAACATGGCCGAAAGAAACTGTAGTTTAGTCCCGGTCCAGTTGATGATCACTACTAGGGGTTTTGGAAAGCCTTATAGTGCTTTCAGAGTTCAGCATGCACCTGCCATTAATTTATTTATCTAAAGATCCTTGATAGAACTCCCATTGTCAATTAGTCATTTGATCAGCTAATCAAACAAAATTGATGCCCAAGTGAAATAAAATAGCAGCCATATCAACAAAGCCAGAAAACCAACAGAAAAATCCTTGAGATCTTCTATACATGGACTCTTTTGTAGGAATATGTTGCAATTATATGCTCAGAGATTTCTTACCAAGGGCAAGATTTTTTTGCTAATTTGTTTAGTTTTTATTACAGTGTTGATGGATGATCGTAAAGAGGAAGAAGCTATTGCGGAGCTCACAAAGGCAATAACTTTCAAACCGGATCTCCAGCTGCTACATCTTCGTGCAGCATTCTATGATTCAATGGGAGACATTGCTGCCACTATCCGAGATTGTGAGGCAGCCCTCTGCCTTGATCCAAACCACAATGATACACTTGATCTCTATCAGAAAACTCGGGACCGAGCTGGCAAAGAAAATTAAATTCCTTGTTACATACAATACCATTATTTATGTCCAGGGTTCCAGATAGTCTCCATCTTGGATTCTGAGGGACATCCTTTGGAGCAGGAAAATGGAACTTTGTCAGTTCTGTCCTGCAAATCCCAAAAGAGAAGACAGTGAAAGATGTATATACCTATTCATGCATGTCATTGGCATTTTTTGAGATAGAATACAAATGCAGAGACTTGTTAGGAAACAGATGCAGGTGGTGCTGTGAAGATGTGTACATGTGATAGGAGGTGGTGGTGATGAAGGTGGTGATACACTGCATTCCACAGAGTTCATCACAGTGTTTTTGCTGTTTATCGCTGTCACATTCATTTCTACAAAATTTTCCAATTTAAAAGAGAATCGTGATTTCGGTTTTACCATATTTCCTGTCTATGCAGAAAGTGTTTAACCTAAGCATCTACATTTGACAGTACAGAAACCTAAAGCTGGCTCTATGAGTGGAGCTCTGAACTTCTGATTGGCACTGCCAATAACTTTACAAGAAAAATGTCTTATGAACATGAAAATAAATATAGAACCCATGAAAAATAGGCTTCTGTCGGTTTATACAACCGTTTCCTTTCTGTGGTGTATTTCCTGGTCTGTTTGTACTCTTCCTTGGGTAGGATATTCTCAAAATATGAAGTTATTTTAGTAGACGAATTCCAGCAAATAAAGCCTGTAGTATCACCTGTTGTCAAGTTCCAGTTGTAGGGGTAGAAATATTTTTTTTGGCAATGGTAAGTAGTATTAGATATTAATCTCAAGGAAATAATTTCAAGGGAATCAAGGATCCAAAGTATAACAATGTAACGAAAGCAATTACAGACGGCCAGCGAAATTGACAATATAATTTAAATGTTTATAAAGGTAATTAAAGCTACTGTCCCATATCTTCAGCAGCAGCAGCTGGATGTATGGTAGAATCATTAGAGGTGGGAGGAGTGTCTGAGGAAGCTGTGAGATTTTCTGTCCAAGCAGTTTTCATAGAAGATAATGAACTTCTCAGATCCTCCTTTTCAAAACTTGGTAGAAGAGAATCTAACCAGTGTCCCATTAGTCCAATTATATCAGAGATAATGACATGAGAAGATTTAAAAATTTCACGAAAAATTCTGCTGTTTCTTTCTTTTCAGGTTACTCAGAGAATAATTTGAATCAAAACAAATCAACTGCAGTTATTTAAATGGAATTTAAGGGCAGGTTTATGCAGATATAAGTCGCCCAGATTATAAAATCCAGGATATAACTGGAAACATAGAAAAAACTGTCAGATCCGTGAAACAAAATCGCAAAACATAAATAGATATGTATTAGTTTCTGTGTTTTGATTACAGAAAATACAGGTGGATGATCTAATCCACCCTCTCTTTAACAAATTTTCCTTAGTGAGGTTTTTATTGTAAATAACAAGCTATGAGAATAACTTAACCTTGAGGGGGGCCCAAGTCTGCCAAATCTGCTCAAACAGATTAAATCTGAGGCCATCATCATTCAGTATCTTATAACATGATTTGACTGAAAACATGGAAGAAGATGACAGAGTCGAGGATATAACATCCCTTTCCTCCTCCAAATTAATAGATTGCATAATTTGTACCATCAAATCCAATTGAGATTACAAAACATTGTATTCATAATACTGTACTTTGGAAATATCCAACAACTTATTAATGTCAGAATCAAAAATGTTAAAAATTTTGTAAACTGAGGCTTTCTTCCATATGCAAATAGAGAATAATTGAGGGAGTAAATATTTTAATTTTGTCCCATCCCTCCATTTTTGTTCCCAGAATAGTATATCTTTCCCATTGCACAGGTGGAAAGAACTGAAACAATTAACAACATGAAAACTGTTTTTCAGGCAAAGCCATAAGGGAGAGCAGTGGATAGAAGAAGTATTTAGGAAAATCCCAGACCCAAATTGCTTCATATACCTGACCTTCACTAGCTCTTTCCACATAGCATGACAATCCCAGGATAGTAATTGCCAGACTAATTTAGACTTAAGTGCAAGATTAAAATTCCTGAGATTTAAGATCCCCCAACCGTTTTACTTTTTAGGCCTGCAAAGTACACCCCATTTAGCTAAATGTCTGCCTTTATCAGCAGTAGGATCAGACTTCCAGAGGAAGTTACACCTAAGTCTATCAATGTCCTTCTGAATCTGTCTGGGCATATACAAGACAGACATATAGTAAGTAGGAATTGCAGTTAAAACAGAATTAATCAGCGTCAATCTGCCACCAAGGGATAGAAAGTGAGCTTTCCAATGGGAAAGCTTTGATGCTAATTTCTCCAGGACGGGCGACCATTCCCTACGTGAGGCCCTCTTATAATGAAGTGGGAGTCCCAAGTAAGTGATGGGCAAGGTTGCAGATTTACAACCTAATAGCTTACATGCATTATCTACTAAATCGTGACCAACCTTAATACCAGTAATAGAAGATTTGGAGAAGTTTATTTTAAGGCCAGAACAGGATTGAAAGCAATAGAGGATGCGATTAATATTCACAATGTTTTCCGCACCCTCAGCTAGGAAAAGAATTGTATCATCCGCATATTGGATGTTGAGTACATGAGAACCCCCATGAGAGAACTGAATCCCTTTAATGAGATTATGATTAGAAGCCAACTGAAGCATACGGTTCAGGATATGGGTAGCTATTATAAAGAGTAGGGGGATAGTGGGTCCCCCTGTCTCAGTCCATTGGAAGATCCAAAGTAACCGTGAGATGTGCCATTAAGAAGAATAGAAAATTTTACAGAAGAAATGCACATCTTGACCCATGATATCCATTTCCCCCCAAATCCTAATCCTTGAAGAGATTGAAGGAGGAAATTCCAATTTACCTTATCAAAAGTTTTCTCAAAATCCAATTTTAAGATGAAACCTGGCACCTTAGAGGAATACATAAAGTGAAGAGTTTCCTGGGCTACCAGAAAACAGTCTCCAATAGAGCGACCAGGGAGAAAGGCACATTGGGAGCTATCTAAGGTCTTGTTAAGTATGGGAGATATTCTAGAAGCTAAGGTTTTGGTAAATAATTTATATATGCTATTTACCAAACTAATAGGCCTGAATTCAGAAATAGAATTGGCACCAAGCCGCTTAGGAATAAGGACAATAAATGTTTGATTTAAAGGAGAGGGTATCAGGCTCAGTAGAAGAGAAAATGTGCATAATGTCATCTTTTAGCATTTCCCAGAACTACTGAAAGAAGAAAATAGGGAACCCATGGGGTCCAGGGCTTTTGTCCCCAGGTAATCTATTTAGATTTCCCTTAACCTCTTCTACTGAAAAAGGTACCTCAAGTAAATCAGGATCAGCAATCTTATTAGGAATTAGCAGGTCCCAGTTAAGGTGGACACTGGGACATTTTGGGCTGTTGAATTACCTAATAAAGTGATCTTCAATTGCATCACTAATGGCCCGGGGGGATGTGATCACATTGGAGTCCACAGTGAGAGACAATATAGCATTGTTTCGCCTGTGGGAGTTGACAACATTATGAAAGAAAGCAGAGTTAGAATCTCCCTCCTTCAGTCATTGTATTCTGGATTTTTGTTTCCAGAATAACTCATTTACCCTTAGAAATTCAAAGTGTTTATCTCTAAGAGCCAGTCTCTCTCTCCAGGTCACATCATCTAGAATGGAATGCTCAACTAAGTAGTCAATGCTTAGGATGCGAGATTCAATATCACTTAAGACCTGGTTTCTCTTTAAATTGATTGGGCCAATCCAGTTTTTTAGATTATTCTTCAAAAATTTCAGTTTATAGGAGAACCTGGCTAAGGGATTTGTTGAGAAGAACAGGTCTCTTGACTTCGCCCAACAGTCCTGGATGAAGGAAAGGCTTCCTTCATAAAGTAACCATGATTTATACAGTTTAAAAGGAGGCGGTCCCCAATTATGCTTTAAAGTTTTTAAGATAATTGGGACGTGGTCAGAGACTACCCTGACCATCCCAGAGCAAAAGGAATTGGGAAGTTTAACCAACCAGGAAGGAGAAACAAGGAAGCAGTCAAGCTTAACTAGCGTAGGCTCGATTTGAAGATTAGACCAAGTGTAGGAACAGTTATTGGGAGAGAGGTCCACTAAATTATTAGCATTAATAAAGTCATTGAACAATGACATATGCGAAGTGATCCTAGGGCAGGCTGAATGCTCATGAGAGTATCTAATTAAGTTGAAGTTTCCACCAATAACCCAATTTTCGTTGACCACTTGGTTATGACCTCGTAGTTCCCTGATAAAATCAGGTTTGAATCTAGGAACGCAGGGCCCATAAACCCCAGTAAGCCACCACTCAAAGTTATCCTCCAAGGAGTGAAAGTGGAGGGAGAGGCAATAAATGTAGGATACTAATGCTTCTCTAGAAGGGGGGGGGGTGAATAGAGATTTTCCGGTTTTAATTTACTCTTTGGAAATTATTATGCAATCTTGAAACTATTAAAGATTTAGCACAAAAACATTCAA
>JAMKQA010025883.1:0-20502 GCA_024699735.1 Posidonia australis
ACAGTCTCGAGGCTCCTACCCCGGACCGCAAACTCGGCAACCACACTCACCAAGGACACGTCCTCGACCTATCTTGAGGTCTCACTACCTCGTCGGCAAGTCCTGGTTCCCTTGTGGTTCCTACTAAATCCTTTCATCTCTTTAAAATCAAATGCAATTGTCTTTTCAAAACAATTAACAAAACCATTTTCCATTCATAAAACTCTTTGCAAATCACATGCAATTATGCATCAAATCATTACCTGTGGTCCTTAAGCACACACATTCTTTCATGGTCTTTATACCATGAATTCACCCCTCACACGGGTCCATATCCATATCCACACACAGAAGCCATGCTTCAAAACTCATGGAAACATTATTTAAAACAACATACTAGCATGCATCATCTCACATGTCATTTCATGCATTACATTTAATCATCATTTTCTATGCATTTTTCAGTTCAGTTCAGGGCCCAAATTCGGCATACCGAATTTCGTTCCGGTCGACCGAAATTCCCTGATTCAGTCGACCGAAACATTTCGGCATTCCGAAACCCTGTCAGATAAACTAGTCCCCCACTAAAACGGTCGACCGAAATCATCTGGTCGTCCGAAATCTCCTGATTCGGTCGTCCGAATTAGTGGTCCAGGGAACCACCTGGGAGCATTTCGGTATGCCGAAACCAATTCGGCATACCGTTTTCTGCCGTTGCAGAAAAATCCCCAGGCCACCGCCATTCTTTTCTCCCCCAAGTGGGAGTAAGGATCGGACCCCCCAAACAAACACCATAAATCCTCATAAAACATTGGGTGTAGACCCTCAAGTCTACTTCAAAATCCCTCAATCAAATCATAAATCCATTAAGCATGCTGTTCTAACAAAAATCGCAAAGGCATCAAGCCCAAACACATTCACTGTAGCATGCTTCAAAAACATCCACGAAAATCATACACAATGCCCATAAATCGACATGATATCAACATGTTAACATCAATCATCTCATTCCCAACATTTCTCCAATTTTTTTGCATGATTATACATCATTTTTTTCATAATTTTTCCCTCAACCCAACAAAACTCAATCTGCGGAAGAACAAAAGGGAAAACAGTAGGGAAACGCGTACCTGGCTCCGGCGAGCCTCGCGTACCCTCACTCGGCGGTGCACGGCACCAGCCCAGCATCTCACACTCGCGCGAGCTCCTCTGGCGCACGACACTTCCGCAGCTCCACACTCCCTCTCGCCCCAACTCTACTTCTCTGCTTCTCCCCCATGCCGCACCCCTCCTCTTAACACCGCCGACGCCTGCCATCCCCGAATCTCGCCGACATCCACCAGCTGTACGTAGCTCTGGACGGAGGGGACGGGACGAGCAGCCCTTCCCCCGCTAGGGTTCACGAGATTGGGCTCAGTCACGGGCGTGGAGAAGAGAAGACGGGTCCAGGCATGGCACAGCTGGCTCTTGACCAAGTCAAAGCCCAAGCTCAAGCCCAAGTGGGTCCACCACAAGCACGAGTCCCAAAGTAGAACTGACCCACTGGCCACAGAAAACACACCACGGGGGAGAAACCAAGGCACAAAACACAGAGGGAGTCCACAGCCAACCAACACAAACTGGATTTACCATTAATAAACCATACACAAATAATTACAAGAAATTCATGATTTATATTAAATGGAAAAACCCAGACACAGATGTTACACTATGTGCTCATTAATCGATGAGTAACTTAAATGAGCCACATGTAAATTCCAAGACTTTTGTGATCAATGCCTAACTTAGTTGTGGGATTCATAACTTTGTCAATCAAACCAAAGATTTCGGAAATTTAGTCAAAAGAGATTGATTTCATACCTGAATTGGAAGGTTAGACTTAACATGAGATCCAATCTTTGCCAAGCTAAAGCCTATGCAAATCCGAGTGTGAAAGAATTATGTCTAAATATAGGGCATTGGCAAGAATTATGGTGATTTTCTCTTTTATGGATTGTCAACATCATAAAAATGTTTTTTTTAAGTACGATGTTGGAAATCTTAACAATTCAAATTGATACATAAATAGTGCCTTGATGAGCACATGTAAAAGTTCTATTTCTCCTATTTTGGTATCTATATTGTAACATAAGATCAATTATTGTCTTGATGAGCACATATGTATATGTACATAGAGATAGTAAATCTCATTAGTAATATATAGACACCATAAAAAAAAAGTCTTTCCCAATTCTAATAATTTCCAAAAAAAATTATCTATATATAGGTTTTGCCAAATATTATAATAAATTAAAAAAGAAATAAAATGGACACATGAAGAATTATAATTTATTTACAGAAAATAATCCAAATAAACAAGAAGATCTTCACATTGACATCATAGATGTGCTCACCATGTATCTTGAATATCAATAAAATACAAAAAAATTACTCCTTAACAAAAAGTGTACGGAGCATCGACAAAAAATTGCTTACAAAAGTTTACAACAAATGTAACTTCTACTTGAAATGTGACTTTTAGATGAAGTTACCATTTCATTCAAATATATTGTAACAATCTTCTAGTATTCACAACTTGCTTGATATAAGGAAAATATTTCAAAAAAAAGGAAAGAATATGGAGCAATGGCAAAATAACAATCATAAAAGTGGAACCATTAAGTGAAGTTATTATCTCAACATTCTTTTTCACGCTCTTCCCATATCTCATTATGATTGAATTTTGTATGGAATTGCAACTTAATTAGGTCTAACCATTTATCAAGTTCAATGCTAAAGCTAAAACCACAAACATCTTTTCTTTGCTTCTTCATTTCTGATGGCAAAAGTTGCTTATCTTGGTATCTAATTTCTCTTATAATCATCTCATTACGCATTGTTGCATTATTCTATTCTTTACGAGTTATTTTCCAGACATGATGTTTGAAAGGACAATAGAGATATAAGTAAGTTTTCACCATTGTATCAATTAACAATTGCACAAAGTTTTCAATTTTCTAATCAGTAATTATAAACCCTAAAATAATATATAAATATTGAATATTACAAACAATAACAGAATATTATGGTATTTAGTTTATTTTTTTCTGGATGGATCAAACAAGAGTAAAAAAAACTATTTAGTATTTATTTCTAGATATGCTACATGTAAGATGAATATTTTTAAAAAAGGGAGAAGATTCAAACCAACTTGCAATTCAGGATTTTCCTATTCTAACAGAAAATGATTTAGTTTTTTAAATTTTTTTGAATGAATTGTCTTCCTAATCAAAACATAATTATTATGAGACATGAATGATTTAGTTTGATGAACAAAATAATGCTTTTGAGTTATTAAATGGATCCTTAAATCTAATGAGTCAAGGCTTTACTATCTTACTATAAATTCATGTCCTTATTGCAAGTTGGATTGATGTACAAATTCTAGCAGTCCATGTCAAGGTTTTTGAAATCCCATCACAAGATAAAGTGAAATTGTTACAATAAATTTGAGCAATAAATTTGTCAAAAAAAAATATTAAATTTGAGCAACATAATCCTCTACTCAACAGAAAGGTTATAACTTAATTACAAGTATGCCGTCAAACTCCCATATGCTACTACTATCCTTCAAATTTCATGTCAAAATCAGCCATCTAACTTCCCTTGCTATGTGTAAAATTTATTCATATGAAAATCTTATTGAACTATATATGTTTCTAATTTGAAACATCACCTTATCATTCATCACATGTTTGTGAATTGTTAAGTGGGAAGAATATGATACTTTCACTGATAGAATTAGATTACAATTTTAATTGAAATGGTCTTCACGAAAAATATTGTGAAATAAGATGGAAATTTTTTGAAGATAACAATCCATGGAAACGGAAAGCATTAAACTCAAAAGGATGTTATCAGATTAAATGATTGTTTTTGCATTTGTCCTATCAACAATGATGACATATATAGGAAGCACATTAATGAAAGATGAGAAAGCATTATTTTAAATCAAAGTTGAATCTTGTTTTTTTTTGTTAATAAGAGTTTGTTATTTCAAAGATAAAAAACAAAGTTAGATCTTGTAAATAATGAATATGTAGGTTGCATCTACATAGAGCCCTTGAAGTTTGCTAGCTACCAAATTAGAATCCGCCCTTAAGTTTAAATCATTTTGTCTGTGTTTGGGATAGTTTGGAGTAACCCCTCCCTCTACTGCAAGTACATTTCATAATTAATAGTTTTTAAAATACGTTGTTAGCAAAAAAGGAAAGGACAATCGTTCATTTCTATCTATAGTTGAGATCACTCTAAACTTTCATTTACTTCTATTTCCATCTCGCTCTATTTTTTTTGTAGAAAAAAGTCATAAAATGGACTAATACAAATTATAGTCTCGATTAAACACATAAATGATGCCACACAATCGCAAGGAGTGAACTTGTCAAGAGTATCGAAATAATCATTAATCAATTTGTTATTACTAATAATAGACGAAATCAACTTTAGTTTTCTATGTTAAAGTAAGATGAATGAACTAAGGATGTTCAAGAAATTAACAAGAGTAAAGGAGAAGGAAATTATAGAGATTTCATTCAGCAAAAGTGCTAAAGAATAAAAGAAGGCATTTAGACAAGTTATGTGAAAACAAATGGATTTGTTGACATTGAGTAATCTTAGTAAAAGACATTAATCCTACATAAGTGAGATTCAATCATCAATTTTGAATAAGAAATTACCAATAAGAATATAGGATTAGAAAACATTTCATTAAAATGAAAAAGAAAGAAACCTACATTGATCATGTTTGACAGATGGACTTGGCATTACTAAATAGGAAAGAATTTTAGAAAACAACAAGAAAATCTAAATTGAGATAAAAAAATAACAAAATTATGAAATCCTTATATCTTTACTCGTATTATATGACATATTTCTAACTGATCATGTTTGTCAAATGGACTTGACATTACTAAACAGGAAAGAATTTTAGAAAGACAAGAGGAAATCTAAGTTGAGATCAGAAACAACAAAGTTATGAAGTTCTTATATCCTTACTCGTATTGTATGATATATTTCTAAGGTTAAAATAAATTTTAACTTGGTAGTTCTTATCTTTAAACATGGTCAACATTATTTGATCGACATGATTATGCTCTAATGTAGCAAAATAATGAGAAGAAATCTATATTGACTTACTACAATATTTGTATCTTATTCTAATGGCAGATTTAATTCATTGTTAGCAGGTCTGAATTTGTAGACAATGCAAAGGATTAATTGTGGTACTATTTATGGAAATGGCTTCATGAGAAAGTTCTCTCAACTTTTATCTCAGCTCATAGATTCCTTTCAGATTAAAACGACTTAGAGTTTGATTGGCAAAAAACCACACAAATACAATATTAAACCAATGCAATATACTAATATAGATAGGAAGAAGAAACTTTTAGAGTATTCCATATAAATGGTGTAGGAGAAGGAAAATCCACTGAAAGAAATAAAATTACACAGTTAAGAGCAAACTGTGTTACTTATTAACTGGCAGAAGATACTTTACACCATTGTAATTGTAGATTTTTATCAGAGAAAAATCCAAGCACCAGGCAAACGTTCTAAACTAAATATATGAAACATTAAACAAAAGTTAGGGGTTTTGCTTAGTCATTTGTTGAATATGATCATTGATAAATAATAATTATCTAAATATGCCCAGCTCCAAAAGAATAAAAGGTAGAGTATGGATAAATAAAAAATTCCAAGTAAAGAAGGTAGACTGTAAACAAATTTCACTTGAAAACAACAATAATGAACTAGAAAAGAGAACTTCTAGGATCTCCTTCTTTGTTCCTCTTCTTTTTTTTTAAATTTTTTTAGGAGGAAACAGAAAAAGAAAGAGAGAATAAGAGGCTCATTGACATCGATGTCAACCAATGTCCTTTACGGCTTCCACATCTCCTTGAAACCCAAACAAAAAGTGATGTCGATGTTGACGAACATCTAAAACGAGGAAGATGGCATGCTTGGGTGAACAACATTTGGTTGTCTCCTTGGCATGGTGTCTATCAGTGCTTGCTTGAGTCTATCGTCTCCTCGACCTGGTGAAGTTATGGCATGGTGCTTGTTTTCTTTCCTTTTTTTTTCTTTAAGAAGGTTAGATGGAGACACATTTTGATTTTTTGTTTTTTTTTCCTAAAATATGGTGGGAAGGTCAACTGAATGGCAATGGTGATGAGCAATGAGGTGTGGCGAGGAGTAGCGTTAGCAGGATCAGTGTTGACCCAAGAGGGGAGAAAGAGAGGCAAGGCGAGGGGAAAAGGAGATGGAAGAGGAAAAAGAAGAAGAGAAAGGAAAAGAGAGGAGGAGGAGAGAAAATGGTTTCCAACGGATGTTTGACCTAGAAAGGGAGGAGGAGAGGTGGCAACGAGGAATCAGGAATGTGTGTAGCAGAGAGAGGCAAGCGAGCAGGAGGGAGGTGGGACGGTGAATGGATCTGGAAACGGTGGAGAGTAGGGATGATCTGGTGAGAGGGAGAATTAGGGACGATGTTTCTCAAGCGAAAGTCATATCTTCCCTGGTTTCTGTTTCTCTCGGTGGATCATCAACTGCGTCGTCATAAAGATCATCCATTTTTGACTCTCATCTAACTTTGCTATGTTGCTTTGGATCTTGTGTTACAGCAAGTGACATGGTCATGTTGGTGGATAGAGGCGATTAGCTCCCATAATATCCAGGTATACTTGCCATCATTTTTCCCCCTGTATACTTCTAGTAGATGTGAGTTGTTTCCTTCTTCATTTTTGAATCTGCCAGCTTTATGTGTTCCCGCAAGATTTCATTCTTTGATCGATTAGAGTGGTTTGCTGAAATGGCTCTTTCGATGCGATGGTTCTCTTATGTTTCTAATTTTTTTTCCTGGGTTAGAACTTAGAAGTTATTTTATATTTTGATACTTTATTAGTATTTTACTTCTATGGTACCACATGGGTACCAAAATTTTTTTGCCAGGTTAATCCCTTTCAAAAAAAGAAACCTAACTCAGTTTTTTTTTTGTCCATGGTAAATATTTTTTATATATATTAGCCACGGCGTGAGCCAGTGGTCAAAAGAGGTAACAAAATTTAGACAATGTTCATACCAATATTACAAATGTCAAGAAAGACAATGTAAAAGCAAAAATTAAGACAATGTTCATGCCAATATTACAAGTGCCAATACTAGCAATGTAAAGGCGAAAAAAGAAGAAGTAAACAAAGGACGAGTCTACTGCTGCATAATATCATCAGACGGGGCAGCACGACAGAGGGGGTATTGGAGTCGACGGAGGGAGGAGCTTCAGCAGAGGCAAGAAAGGTTTCTGCCCAAGCAGCCTTCATTGAAGCGACAAAGCTCCTCAAGTCCTCCTTGTCGTTACTTGGAAGAAGAGATTCTAACCAGAACTCCATAAGTCCAATAATATCAGAAATAGAAATAAACACTGGTTTAGAAATATTTCGAAAGATCCTGGCATTCCTCTCTTTCCAGGTAACCCCAAAAATGGCCTGAATGAGGAGGAACCAGTTAAAACTTGACAATGTGTAATTAAGAGCAGGTTTATGTGCATAAAGATCCTCCAGGCATTCATATCCTGGATGAAGCCTTTGATAAAGAAAGAATTTCCATATCTTAGAAACGAAATCACAAAACAAGAAAAGATGTTTGTTAGATTCCAAATTGAAATTGCAAAAAATACAAGCAGAAGAATCAATCCATCCACTCTTAAGGAGATTTTCCTTAGTCAATTTTTTATTATGCAATACAAGCCATGAAAAAATCCTTATTTTAAGAGGAGCAGAAGTTTTCCAGATCTGCTTAAAAAAAGTAGAACGAATCCCACCATCATTCAGAATGGAGTAGCAGGATTTCACAGAGAAAGAAGAAAAACTGGAGGGGGACCAACTAAGACAGTCGCTATTTGCCTTCAAAGAAATAGAAAGCAGAATATCAGACAGAGAATCAAGTTGTGTTTGTAAAGCATCCAGGTCTCCTGCATTGATGGAGTTAAGGGGAAATAATTGGCTAATATCTGTATTGAAAACTTGTATCACTTTGAAAACTGAAGCTTTTTCCCTTCTGCAGATGAAAGAGTAAAGGAAACAAATATTTCAATTTATGACCCTTCCACCAATTTTGTTCCCAAAACAGAGTCTCCTTCCCATCACCCAATCGGCAGGAGGAGAAGCAGTTAACAATGGGAAATGTGGTTTTCAGGATATTCCACAAAGGGGAGCAGTGTGAGGAGGAGGAACCTAACTCAGTTGTTTCTTATAGTCTGATGTGATTTCCTTATAGTTAACTCTGTTGTGATATCGACAATGCCTCATTGTCACAGTGACTAGGAGAACTTCAAACTCGTCACAGGTCTCGGATTCGAATCCTGAGACATGCAGAAATATTTCGTAGTGGCTGGGAGATGATATAAACTCGCCACGCCCCCCGCCCCCCCTCCTTCTCTGAACCGACTGTTGTGATTTCTGTTCTGAATTGTTGATATTTATATGCTGTTTTTGTTTTGTTTTTTAATATTTTATGGATATCTGCGTGTGGGTTCTGCTAATTGCTCAAAATTATCCAAAATTTGACACTTGAGAAACTTGAAAGCACCATCATTTGGATATTGCATTATCGCCACAGATTATTGTGAAAGTTAAATTATTAATGCCTTTTTTTTTTTTTGCAGAGTATTTGAAATTATTGCTTAGTGCCGTTGTTCTCTAGTACTCGATACAAAACATTAGGAAAGATTAGCTTTCAATTTTTTTTTGTTTACGAAGCAATAATCAGATTTCATTTCTGGTGCGGTTAGGAGGCATGATCTGCTTTCAATTATAATTCCTTGGTACCAACAACTTAAAATTTAGATCATGTGATAATGATTAATGAGATCCATTTGTTTAACGCATAGAATTAAACGTCGATTTCGTATCGGACTTTGGTCCGACAAAAATAGGAAACGTGTCGGACATCGGTGGAAATGTCGGTGAAAACGTGGTAAATTTACGAAAGTTCATGGAAATAGTCAAAAAACTTTGAATTTTGATTGGAAACTCTTAGATAAGCTAAGTAAGCAATAATCTACATATTAGACTACTTAGATCAACTTCTTTAATATGTGTCATATGAAAATACAATACATAGACCTAATAAAAATATCCTGAAGTATAATTAATACATAAAAATGTTTAATAAATGTTTAAAAACAAAAAGATTCAAAAAAATGACCTTATATATGCTTAGTACCATGAAAAATGCCTTAGTTGATCAAAATATTCTAAATTGTAAATCACCCAAAAAACTTGAAATTACATGCAAAAATCTAAGATTTAACAAATAGAAATACAATGAGTATAATTATTCTTGATTTTTACAATGATTCTTGATTTTTTTAAATTTTTCTTGATTTTTAATTAATTATGAAATATTCTTAGTTTAAAAAAAAAAAAAATACTAATTTAATAAAATTATTATGTTAAATCTATCACCTATGGGATGAATTGAAAATAATGATTATTGTTAATGTTTCATGTATATTTTTAACTTTTTGGAACTTAGAAGGCATTAAAATCTCTTTTGTAAGAAAGAACAAAAAAAATAGACATAAGATAAGACTTAAATGACACGATCTTTAAAACAAATACAAAATGGGAAGAACCTATTGGACAACACCTGCGTCTTCTCCTCAGTCCTCACACATGTCACACTTTAAAAAAAAAAAGGGACAACAAGGGCGAGTGGACGAACCTGCTTGGGGCAGATCGATGAGGTTGGAGGCTTATTTTTTAAAATTTTTCTTGATTTTTAATTAATTATAAAATATTTTCATTTTAAAAAAAATATTAAAAAATTAGTAATTTTATAAAATTATAATATTAAATCTATCATCAATATTATTAAGTTAAATTTTTATTTTTTAATTAATTACGAAATAAATATAAAAATTCCTTAAATAAAAGAAATGATCGACTTTAAAAGAAAAAGAAAGAAAGAATGGATGACACGTGTATTTATACTTTATATCGGCACATGCATTAGTGTTTGGCTTTTTTACACTTAAAGCCCTTAAACAAAAGATGAGAAGAGCCACCGACTTAAAAAAGAGAGGGAGAAATGAATAGAAGGTTCAAGACATATATGTATGCTTGCAAGGAAAAAAGACGGGGAAGGGGGACGAACTGGAGATACCTGTTGGGACTTCCGTAGGCCGGCGAAGCAAACGGCTGGAGCCTGAAAGCGGCAGACGATGCTAGAGAAGCTGGACGGTGCAGGACTCCTGCGGCAAGAGATGGCTGGACGGCGCAGATGGCTGGATAGCGGATGATGGGTCGTCGGCGGAGATGGGTGGTTGACGCGAGGGCAGACGGCGTACGTGGGAAGATGAAGCACTGATGGGGTAACGAAGGAGAAAGGAAAGGCACAAGTGATAAGGTATCGAAGGAAATCCTTTCGTTTTAAAGATAGAGTAGAGGATCATGGGTAGTTGGTAAGGTGCGTCATCTGTGTCAGTTTGCGGGGAAGGTATGTCGCCTGTGTCGAGCTATGTAGTGTGTAAAAAAGCCAAACATCCACTGACACCCACCGATACTGTCGATACACGTCGAAATATCCACGGAAATGAGGTACATCACGACATACCTATGTATTTCGTTTCCCTCTTTTCATGAACCGATACGTGTCGACGAAATATCGCCGACACGGATCGACATTTTATTCTTTGGTTTAACGTGGCGAGTTTTGCTGCATGTGAAATAAAACTCGTTGCAACCAGGTGGTTCTTGTTTTCCCCTACCATTTTTTTAGCTACTGTGGGGATCCCTAATCCCTCTCTACAAACGCTGAGAGACGTAGTGAAGGAAATATAAAATTTGGAGGTTGTTAGGACGTCGTAGATGTTGAAGGAATTGTGGAATAGGGATTAAAACCATGTAAAATAAATCAAAACCAATCAAACAACAATTTGTGGGAGAAAGAAATAATATAAGAGAAGAAAGAAGAATACGTTACAAAATATAAAGATTTTACATGATTCAATCGAAATCTACGTTTATAGGCATAGAAGAATTCAAATACATTATATTTTAGAAGTTGTTGCCTACCTCTAAGTTTATAAGAAAAAAAAAACTATAAGTTTTTATAAGTTATAAAGTCCTACAATGGGATTATATATTTATAGTTTGCTGCAATGGACGTCTGTAACAGGCATTAGTTAACTCTCTAGATTTAAATTTAAAAAGGTGCAAATAAAGCAAACGTTAGGAGTGGACGTTTGTTTTCCCACTGTGATGATGACATGCTTTAGTAGACGTTCTTTTTTTTCTTGGTTGCAGCAAGTTAGCGGACGTCCAAAGCAGACGTCCGCAAAAGCTTTGATCTTGGCAGTGACTCGACGGACATCCTTGTGGACGTCTGTTAGGTGTTTTTAGTTCATTCAAGGCATAAAACTCAAAAAATCTCCATTTTGACTTAAATTTTATCATGTGTGTGATATTCCTCTCTCCTCTACTAAAGCCTGTCTCTTCAAGAGTTGCACAATCTAACCAAGTTGAAACAGAACTTAAACTTGATGGGTGAAAAAAGCATAGTCATCATGTCGGTTGGATTGTCTATTGTACCAATCTTCATTACTTAAATCTCACCACATGTAATCATTTCACGTATGAAATAGTACTTGACATCAATGTACTCTATTTTCTTATGAAATATCTGATATTTTGACAAATGAAAGGTACTCTGACTGTCACAATGCACAATAAAATTATCTTATTCTTAGTCAAGTTCAGTAAACATATTTTTCAATCATATGGTTGCTTTGATTGCTTGTGCTAACGCTATATATTTAGCTTCTAGGGTAGATAATGCCATTGTAGCTTGCAAGTTGACTTCCAATTGATCGCACAACTTCCAATGGAGAATAAGTATCCCGTTGTGACCATACCAGAATCGACCTTTCGCGGTGATGGAGTGCGCGAAAGATCAAAAAGGTCACGATGAAGATGGTGAATCCCAGGAAAGACACTCGACTCGAACATCGAAGAAAACACAAAAAGAAAACAATAGTCGCCACCTAATCTTTTAAAAACCATAAAGACAAGGAAAATCAGATGCGATAAAATGTGAGAAAAACAATGCAAAATAGATGTAAATGTATGCGTGAATGTGTATGCATGCTCCGTGCCTAATGGATGCAACACATTGGTCATTGCGGGTCAAAGAAAGGGTAAGAACTCCTATTACGCATAAGGAAGGTGTTAGGTACCCCCATGCGTTCGAGAAATCGATCTTTCTAGGCTTTCACTCACTTGTGTGTCGTTAAATGCAAATGATCATGTATGCTTGCTAAGACTAAGATGTACGTATGCTATATGCCATGCTGATGTGAATGAAGTGCAAGGGGGTGGGAATTGATATGACCTAAGTGTGCTTAGAAACGCTATGTGAATCCTAGATCATCAGTCAAAATGATCCGACATAGTAATCATTATCGCCCTAAATGCAAATGTGTCATGACGCACGATGTGAATTTCATAGTGCATGAGGAGGATTTGGGGCAAGGTTGTATAGTAATATGAATGTATATGATCAAATGTAATGTACTAGGAGTGAGCTATGTGGTGTATCATGCATGATGGCATAAGTCATAAGCATGATTAATGTAGATGCAAGTGCATGTGCTTGGATGCATGGACATGCAGTGGAAATGGATGGGACAAGTGGGTGAGGGCTTGGGCCAGCTGCCTGTTCTGTCCCTGGTAGACCCGCGCGTGTTCACCACGCAAGTCTGTCGCGCAACTAGGGCGTGCATGCCAGTCACAGAACAGAGCAGCAGGCTAGCAACCTTTACCCCACTCCCCAATGGTACATGGTGATGCAAATGGCTAGCTAAATGCTTGGAGATCTAGAGTATTCTACCATGAGTAGATGCATGCCATAGGATCAGGTCCTAAGATGCGTGGCTGTGTGATGTGGTGGAATGAATGAGGTGGGTGGTGTTAGAGCTTAGCCCGATAGTCTGTTCTGTCCTTGGCGGAGTCGGGCATGTCACACGCGCAACCATGACGCGTCCGTCGGAGATAGAACAGTGCTGCAAGCTTTGTTGATTAGCAGACCCACATGCAATTATTCAAAAATGAATGCTATACATGCATGAACTTGAGAGCATGCTAGGGAATGTTCCTACATACTTGGATGCATGGATGACCTAGTGGATGTTTTCCCCCACCTACGTCGCTGGAGTTGGGTTCCGACGTCGCCAGAGGTGGGGAAGACGACGCGTATGGCTTGTATGCATGGTGACATGTAATGCCATCATGCAAGGGATGACATGACGAAGATGCTGAATGAAAAATGAGGAAGAAATCTAGCTTCGAGGAAGGGAGGTGAAGATTACCTGTGAGATGAGTTGTCTCCTCCGGTGAGGCTCGCAACGACGTCTCTCCAGGCTGGCGGCGCGTGACGGCTGCAGAGGTGGGTCCGGAGGGTTGAGGAGGTGTTGGTGGAAGATTCAGAGGTGTAATGTCGGTGCTGGTGTGGTGGCTGGAGATGGTGGGACGGAAATGGGTGTTCCGATGATGGTGGCTACTCGAGGATGGTGATGGACGGCCTGGAGAGCCAAGAGAAAGCTTAGAGAGCCCTGAGAACCAAGAAAAAGAGCTCGTGGCTGAGGGGAGCTCGTTTTTAAGGAGAGGGTGGCGTGCAAGCAGCTGGTGTGGCAGGGTATGGGTTGCTCGCTGGTGTGCTCTGGTGGCTGGCAGGGCTTGGGCAGCGACAGGGCTGGCAGGGCGCGTGGGTAGTTGGGCAGAGCTACTGCAGGGCGTGGCGTGTGGGCGGCAAGAGCAGGGGTGTCAGCCCGAGCACTGTGGCGCCGTGGCTTGTACAAGGTACAATGACAATGACGGGTCGAGCAACTTGCGTAGGACAGCCCTGGTCCTCCCCCACATCCACGACGCGCGATTAGGCCGCGCAATCGGGCCACACATCCCACTAGCACAGGGCACATGGGTCGGATTCAGGTGTTGGGCTTGTTTTGGTTTGTTTAAGTGTTTTGGACTGATTTAGGGTGTTAAGGTTGATTTTAGGGTAAAATGGGGGTGGAGTGCCTCGTTGTCGCTGGAGTGCGCTCTTCCGAAGAAGTCCGCTAAGAATGACTGCTAAAATGGGATGTCTACACCCGTAAGAGACCTTTTTTTGTCACGATCATCTGCAAAATTTGAGTCAACAAAACCAACTAATTCTCTCTTATTCCTTCCAAACTCCAAATGAATATCCACGATACCTCTGAGGTATCTCAGAATCTACTTTACTCCTTGTAAATGCTTCTTTCTTGGGTTTGCCATATATATACTCACAACATTGATAGCCTAGGTAATATCTAGATGTGCGCAAATCATAGCATGCATAATGCTTTTTATTGTACTGAAATAAGGAACACGAGATATGTAAGTATGTTCTTCTGTTTGTGAATATTGATCTACAAAAAGTTTGAAGTTTGCTGTAAGAGGAATTCTTTTTGACTTGAAGTTTTCCATTCCAAACCATTATAGAACCTTCTTCAAGTATTTCTTTTGACTAGCGTATAATATCTTGTTCTTTCTGTCCTTGTGGATTTTCATGTCAAGAATTTTTTTCGATGGTCTCAAATCCTTCACTAAGTAAGGCTTTCAAACTATAAATCTCATGTTTATTTGTGACTGCGATCAACATATAGAAGTAAATAAATAAAAGAACTATCATCAAGTTTCTTCATGTAAACAGCTATCATAACTATTTCCGTAGTAATTGTGTGTAACCATGAAAGCATCGAATCTATTATACCATTGTCTTGGTAATTGCTTCAAGCCATACAGTGATCTCTTTAGCAAACAAATTTCATGTTCTTTTCCTTCACGCTCATATGTCCTAGTCTTAAATGTCACAATTTTGTTGTATCATCTTTAAGGTTAGGTGATGATGATGTTATTGATGTACCTGAACTTGTGACTGTTCTTTCCTATAAGATATATAGACTCCTAATATGCTTGGCTTTAATAACAACCAAAGTTCCTTTAAAATAGTCAAAACTCTACCTTCAACTGAATATTTCAACCTGTTTGGTTTAAGAGTACCTACAGAAAAAAGATTCTTTGCCAAATCTGGAGTATGACAAACATTAGACAATGTTCTCACTATGTCATCATACATTTAGACTTGAAATGTATTTCTTTTAACAATTTTACATGGTGAGTCATTCCCCATGAGCATATCTCCACCATCAATAGATTCATAAGCGAAGAATTAATCTCTATTATGGCATATATGATCAGTACAATCGAAGTCAAGTATCCCTTCATTCTTATATTGACTTTCCTTCGTGGCAAGAAGAACAAAACTGTCTGAATCGTCATCAACAACATTTGTTGGGGTTGCATCTAGCTTGTCTTGATTCTTGTTGTTATTATTTTTCTTTTCTTTGTTTTGTAGCTTGTAACACTCTTTCAAAATGTGACCCTTTTTCTTATCATAATTGCAAAACTTCGATCTTGTCTTGGATTTTGATTTGGACTTGTTCTTACTATTGTTTGATCCTTTCTCCACTAATCTTTCTCTTGTGAATGGAACTTCACTCTTCACATCTCCTTCTTGTATTAATTCTCTATTCATCAATTCTTTTGAGAGTAAAGATTTCTTTACATTTTTTAAAGAAATAAAATCGTTTCTGTAGATAACGATTTCCGAAAATTCTTGAAAGATGGTGGTAAAGAGCATAAAAGTAACAAAACTTGATCCTTATTTTCAATTTTGACATTAGCATTATTTAAATACATAATAATAGAAGTAAACTCATCTACATGATGTTTAACAGGTGTACCTTCATTCATGCGAAACATAAATAGCCTTTGTTTCAAATGTAGACGGCTAATAAGGGACTTCATCATGTATAAACATTCAAGCTTTCGCTAAGCTTTCACTACGCTTTCTTCATAAATGATCTCGTGCAAAACTTTTAAATATGGACAATTGAATCATGGTTAACGTTTTTTCATAAGTTCTTCTCATTATTCATATGCCTTGGTGCACGACTTCATTTTCTTTCCAAGGATGGCCTTCTTCAACCTATTTTGGATAAATAACCACGCATCTTTACTTTTCAAAGATCGAAGTTGACGTCTTGGTCGAACTTCTCAATCTCAAACTTGATTGTGGTCGTCTATACACAAGCAATTGATCAAACTCAACAACAAAGTTCTGATATCACTTGTTAGAACGTTGTAGACGTTGAAAGGATTGCTAAATAAGGATTGAAAATGTGTGAAATAAATCAAAATCAATCAAACAATTCATGAGAAAGAGAAATAATGAAAGAGAAGAAAGAAGACCACATCATAAAATACAAAGATCTTGCGTGGTTCAGCAGAAACCTATGTCTATGGGTGTAGAACTCAAATCCATTATATTTAAGACGTACAAGGATAAACAAGGAGCGTAGTAGGAGAATAATCGTCACCTTCTTTTAAGAATACAATTAAAAAAATCACAAGTTTCCACAAATTACAAAGTCCTAAAATGGAGTTATATCTTTATAGTTTTGTCGCAATAGACGTTTGTTGAATCTTTAGATTCAAATTTAAAAAGTTATAGTTGAAGTAGACATTCGTTTTTCCACTGTAACGATAACATATTTCAGTAGATGTTTGGAACAGATATCTATTTTTCTCGTGATCTTTGACAATGCTCAAGGGAACGTCTGTTTTTTCTCTTGATTGTTACAACGAACAAGTGGATGTCAACAAAAGCTCTGATCTTGGCAATAACCCAATGAACGTTTGCGTGGATGTTCACTATGCTATTTTCAGTCATTTAAGACACAAAACTCGCCTCTACATGATATACTAATGTATAAATAAGAGAGAGGATTAATCTCTAGACTAAAAGAATCTTAGTCTTATCTCCTTATTTACGACCGTTCTTGATTGTATCTTAGTCTTATCACCTCCTTATAAGGTTTGAATCTTACGATAACTGGAAGAAAAAATATGCTACCCTTTGTAAAAAATAAAACAAAAAAATCCAGGGATGGAAATATTTGGTACAGTCCAAAGTGCGAAAGCCAAAATGCACATTGTTCAAGAACGGTAAAAATGGTCCCGAGTACAGAATACCTCGAAATCCACTGAGCTCCAAATAAGCCCCAACATTTTCCTTTAGAAAGTGCATGGCTCTCCTTCTTGTACTTCTCTTTTGTCCTCCACCCTACTTGAATTGCTTCCATCATAACAATCAAGAACGACCACTCTACTCGAACTTCCATCTATATAGTCTCTTTCCAGTAGCTCAGATCCAATCATACTGAACCAAACAGGAAATGTCACCGCTCTACTTTGTCCTCTGCTCTTTCCTTCTGACCTTGATGACTTCCTCTGCAACTGATCAATCTCCACAACCATATTCCCCAGACCTCCAATCTCTCCTGTCGTTCAAATCCTCCGCCGGCTACCATGCCACCGGACTGCACACTTGGATTGGCCCCGACCCCTGCTCTGGTTCATGGGCTGGTATCCGCTGCGCCAACGGGCGAGTAGCGAGCATCGTGCTTGATGATGCCTCGCTTGCTGGGACTATAGATTCGCTTCTTCAGCTCAGCGAGCTACAAGTAGTATGCTTGAGAAGGAACTCGCTCACAGGCAACCTTCCAGCACTGACCAACTTCACCAATCCATCTCTGAGGTTTCTTCTCCTCTCAAGCAACCAGCTCAATGGGACCTTGAACATCTCTTTCCCTTCGTTGGTTTCTCTCAGGCTCGAGCACAATGGCTTCTCCGGAGGACTGGAGGGCTTGCATGTTCCCGGCATCTCCGACTTCAACGTGTCGAACAATCTCCTCGTCGGTGAAATTCCTTTAGGCCTGTCGAATCTTTCGAACTCAGCTTTTGGCGGGAACCTTGCTCTCTGTGGCATTCCTCTTCCACGGTGTTTAAACAGGTCACAGATCGCTAACACTTCCACTAGCCCATCCCCGACGCCTCCTCTTGGTGCCGTTTGCGCAGGCCGGACGCTGACGAAGATGGGCGCCGCAGCCATCGTGGCAATAGGGGTTGGAGATGTGGTGGTGGTTTCTTTGGTCTTGGCGGCCCTCGTGGGGACGTACCTTTGTTACACCAGGAAGCAGCAGTCCTTGGTGTCGCGTGCGGTGGCTGCGGGTAGACGGTCGTTCGAGGTGGACGGAGCGTGCCTCGAGGAGAAGAAAAGAGGGGATGACATCGACGGCAGTCTGGTTTGCTTCGAAGGAGGCGAGGACCTCAAGCTGGAATGCCTTCTCAAGGCGTCGGCGGAGGTCTTGGGGAAGGGCGCAACGGGGGGCACGTACAAGGCTGTTCTGGAGGGTGGACTGGTGGCGGTGGCTGTCAAGAGGCTGGACGTTGCTCGGTTCCCTCATGGTGGTGAGGATTTCGACGCGCGGATGCGTGTGGTGGGAACGTTGAGGCACGCCCATGTCGTGAGCTTGCGGGCGTATCATAGCATGCCATCGGAGAAGCTCCTCATCTATGACTACATGCCCAACGGAAGCCTCCAATCCCTCTTGCACAATCATGGTAAGCTTCTTACGTTATCTAGAAAACCTAGTAATCTATGAACCCCACCATGGTATTGATTTTGTTGTCCAAAGCAGGCGGAAGGAGCAAAGGAGCAAAGGTTATCAGTTGGAGGAGCAGGAAGGAGATACTAATGGAGGCCGCACAAGGTCTTAATTTCATCCACACCTTCACCTCACGGTGGCCACTGGTCCATGGTAACATGAAGCCGTCGAACATCCTTATCGACGGTAATGGCAACGCGTGCATCTCTGAGTGGGGCTTGATGCATTTGGCGAAGAACGTAAGTCCATCCCCGCTACCATGTTCCTGTTCCTCAGCAACAAACAGGCAGACTGTTGCCACCAGCAGCAGCACCAACATCAACATTATGATGCCGAACTCGTGTGACTATCGAGCGCCAGAACTTGTGAAAATGGGCGGGAAGGTCACTCAAGCCTCAGACGTGTATAGCTTCGGAATGGTACTTCTGGAGGTGGTGACGGACAAGGAGATCAATGATGCAGAGTGGGAGGAGGAGGTGATAGGAATGGTGAAGATTGGATTGATGTGCACCGATGAACAGCCAGAGCAAAGGCCAAGGATGAGCCAGGTTGTGAGAATGATTAGTGAGCTGTTGTCGAAGGACAAGAAGTGTTGAAGAGTGTAATAGAAATTAGAAGAGAAGCATTCTCTATTCTCGTCTGTCTACTCTGGAGTTTAGTACAAGACTCAATGACCGAAGTAGTTCTTTAATGAGACCAGAGTTTTTCTCTGTTGCTGGGATGGTCTACACAACTCACTTGCTAACCAAATACAGATCACCATCAGTGAAAGAAACGAACATAATTTCTTAGTCTGGCAATTGACAACAGCAGTACATGAAGATTCATGTGCAACCCATGTGAGAATTAATTATAATCTACTGTTCTATGCACAATAATTGAGATCATAAAAAACATGAATGATAGAGATCTTCGACTGTGACCAATCACATGGCAGACGAAACCCATATAAAGTTCTGCACACTGAAACAAAGATGACACAAAAGGTAGTCATCATACATAACAGAAAAGCCTTCCCGGTTGACACTACACATGGTTTGATCATTAACAAACAATACTAGATCACAAAATAACAACAAACCGATACATACATGCAAAAAAACAAAACATCAACAAAAAAGATAACCAAAAGACAGCACAATGAAGGAGGCGATAGCCACGACGGGTGCAGAGATAGAGTTTGCACCGGCAACAGGACCAGGGGCTGGAGCATCCGCTGCAGCGACACTCTCGAGCAAGGAGGCGGCCGTGACAACCGCTAGCGCGGCGGCAGTGGAGATCCTACGCTTCAACCCTGCCTCCATTGCAGATGGAATATGTGGTGCTTAGGATGATCTCAGGATCACTTGTCAGAGGTGTAGAGAACTAGAGATGGGGAATGGTGTGGAAGGAAGAGATGTGAAAAGGAAGTATTTATAGAAGAGGGCGGGAAGGACAGACAACTATTGCTGGAAATTAGCTTTCTTGGGTTGTTTACACTCGTTCAATAATTCTAGAGCCACTTTGGGAAGAAATCAAGAGATGCCTACCATGATAGAAGTTGCTTGCTTGCTTGGTGCGTGAAAAGTACGAGAGTTGTTGATGACAGGATGGCATCCAGACTGGAGATGAACAGCAAGTAGTTCCTTACGCCCCCACGGCCCCCTCCTCTTTTGGGGTCCTGGCTACTACTTTGGACCTTTCTTCACTGCAGCTTAATTATTGACTAAGAAGCAATTTTTTGAGAAGGCTGGGCTTGGTTCGATGAGTAACGCATACTTATAAGCTTGATTAATGTGATAGATGTTGATCATGTGGTGATGCAATGTAGCTCTAAAAAGAAGGATAAAGGGCAAACCTAGTACATGAGACTTCTATGCATAGGGTGTTAGGCCCAAAGTTGTAATTTCCAATCTAAT